>CM022492.1:21376865-21406119 GCA_011952105.1 Coreoperca whiteheadi
TTTTATTTTTTTTTTTTTTTTGGTGGGTTTTTTTTAGTTTTTCTTTTTACTTTTTTTTTTCAATTTTTATGTTGCCCCCCCCCCCCCCCCCCATTTCAACTGTTAATACGTTTTCATTCTACACCGACAATTGATCTGACTGCTGTTCATCCGTTCTCAGAGATGCTACAGTTCTGGTCGCCTAAACCTGCACATTTTAAATTAAACACCAACTGATGGATGTGGATTTACATGGGAACACCTGTGATTTCAGAGTTTAAAACAACTCGTCGAACTACAGCTTGCACTGCTTTTCCTCTTGGAGAAGCTACAGTTTTACCACTTCTCTTCCACACAATAATCCTGTGCAAGACCTGAATAATATTAGGTGTTTACAAGTAGAGCTGCAAAGATTAGTCGAATTCATCCATTAGTCGATCAAAAGACAATTAATCGGCAACTATTTGGATGGTCAATTCATCGTTTCAGTCATTTTTCAAGCAAGAATTCTTTAAATTCCTGCTTCTGAAATGTGAGAATTTGCTGGTTTTCTTTGCCATGTATGCTAGTAAATTCAATATATTTAGGTTTGGGACTGTTGGTCGGACAAAACAAGCAAATTGAAGACATTAGCATGGGCTCCGAAACTGTGAATGGCATATTTACACTTTAAAATATAATAATTATTTTTTTTTTTTTACATAGATTAAACGATTAATCAATCAATCAAGAAAATAATTGGCGGATTAATCTATAATGAAAATAATCGTTAGTTGCAGCCCTAGTTATACGTGTGAAAATGCAAAACAATCCATTGTAAGGAACAAAATAAGTATGGCCAATTAAAATCACCACAACAGGACGCTTTTGAAGTAACTGAACCTGAATTGATCATTTTTGCAATCTTTTTTTTTTTTTTTATTTTAAAGGGGGCAGGGCACCTTACATTCCTAATGTTGTTTTGTTCCTTGGCAATAAAATATTGCATTATTTGGACTGGACTGGTGTTGTTCCTGTGAGGTACCTGTCGCGACATCTGAGCGCAGGACAGCTGCTGTTTTGTCCTTTGGGAAAACTGTGTCACACAGTCCAACTGAAATAAAAGACCGACAGTGCCGTGACTGGAGGCTAAAGTAAACTATTATCAGTTAGCTAACAACAAACGAGCGACTTATGACACATTTAAGGGAGCACAGCACCTGTGGTTAGGCCTTACCTTCGTCTGCTGTCGCCTCTGATGAGCCTGCTTGCTCTGCTGGTGGGTGCAGGCGTCCGTGGCGCCCTGCAGGACTCCCCCTCCTTCTGTCCGGCCCCGCAGCAGCTGCTGGATCTGGTCCACCACCCCCAGGTCCTGCAGTAGCTTCTTCCTCTGGAGCAGCGCGTCGAGCCGCTCCTGCTCCTCCATGTCTTCCTCCTCCTCCTCCTCCTCCTCCTCCTCCTCTCGGACTTCTGCAGCTTCAGGATCCACCGACACACTGGACAGAGGGGGCTGCAGAGAAACCGAGGCGTTTGATTCAATTTGTGTTTATTGCCTAGCTGTATATGTAGCCACCAGTATGCATTATACAATACATTTGCAATAACTGTCACTGAATAACCTTGATAACACTGTTTGTTTTTCCTGTCTTGACACTAAAAGATATTTGGATTTAAAATGAGAGACATCCAATAAAAATTATCTGCAGGAATATTATCCTAGCTAATTTAAACTGGGCAAGAGTACATTTACTCAGTGGGGTCAGCCAGAATATGACGCATTCATCACAGGACAGAAGCTGTTAGAGTCCCTCTTGTGGTTTCATGTGGACACTGCATCTTTAATGACACGATAAGGCAGGCCGCCTTACCGGCTGCCGGTCACAGTTTGAGTGGGGGGGTCGTGTTTGTGCTCGCTGGGGTTTGACTCTCTCCCCCGCTGTCTCCCCCTGCAAGTCTCTCCTCCGGCCTCCCTTCTGGTCTCTCTCCTTCTGCTCCTGCTTCAGACGCAGCTCCTGCAGTTGTTGCCTGAACACATGATCAGAATCAGTACGATACACAATCAATACACAAAGAAAGCTCAACAACATCTCTGGCTGACGTGAAGTCAGAGGATTTTGAATAATTATAATTCACCATTAATTAAATCCCTTTATCTTTTTTAGGCTAAACCTAAAAATTAAAGTAATTATAACGTAATGCTTCCATAATAATGACAAAAAGAAGTGCAAGCTCCCACCAAAGTACATTCAAATGTGTCTGTTATTATTCTTATTATTAGTTTTCCCCATCTAGCCGCATGTCTCAATCTTGTCGTTGGTTTGTGCACTTAATATTTCTACTGTGCAGTGATGTTTTAAGGGAAGGTTTCAATCTTCAATTTGTTCATGTTGAAAATAAATATTTTTCCAAGGAGGATGATCGTGCTCTCCATCATTGAGTTGACACACTTTAAATCACCCATAAGAACTGTCTGCGTGTCAATTATCATTTTGTATTTTTTAGCCATATTTGAATTCCGATCCCTTTATCTTAATAATGGCTCCTCTGCTGTACTCCAGACATATGTTTGAGACGTATAAAAACCCGCTTGCTTGGAATAATAATTAAATTAGACCACGGCAGATTCATTTCAGATTCAAGGTGAGCTCAGAGACGCTTCTTCAGCCGATGAAAACAAACTCTGCACATAAATCGTTCTGCACGGTGAAGCTCCAACATGCAGGTGACGGAGCAATAAGAAAAACACAGCTCCTACAGCACTTCTTATGGTGAATGCAGAGACCCTGTAGAGCCAGTGCATTATTAACAACTAATAGTTATATTACTTTAAATTTGAAACGCACTATGGTTGTCTGTCTTCTCTATTTTTAATGATTCATTGATTTTTACATTTATTAGACAAATTATTAGAGAGGAAAATGCCCATCATAGCTTCCCACAGCCTCAATTTGTAATCATATCGAACAGAAAATAAAACGGAGAAAAGAAGCAAATCCTCACATTTGAGAACCTGATCCGTGATCTTATTTATTTATTTTATTAATATGCCGCCACTACCACAAACACTTCTGACCACTGGCTGTCAATAAATGTTCTGTCGATCACCTAATCAGCGTGATTAATCTCCTCATCATTTGAGCACCAGCGGGGTTGACTTTGATAACATCACTTGCGTCGTGATGCACAGCCTCACCTATTTTCAGTTTGGCTGCAAGTTCAAATGATTATTTTTTGTGTGCACTTTGTCCCTTTAAGTGCCTGCATTCGTGCACAATTTCTCAATTTTCTGCAATGAGCCACGCCCTCCCCTTTTACTTTTCCTGTTTCTGTGGAAAAAGATCCATCACTAAGAGCTTCTGCTCTTCCCTGAATCGTATTGTGTATGTTGCTGCGGGCACCTGGCACACTCCTCTCTGGCCTTGGACGCTGCAGTCTCCTGGAAGAGCGAGCTGCTGTGTTTGAAGTACTTGTCGAATTTCTCTCCTCCCTCTCTGGGGTAGATCCTCTTGAAGCCCCCCAGGTGTTTGTCCTCGTACCTCTCCATCTGCTCCACCGTGGCTGCCTGGCACTGGCGCAGCTCCTCCGACCTGATGGTAAAACACACACACACACACACACACACACACACACACACACACACACACAGTAACGGTCACCTGCACATGTCTAGAGGCGGCCTACAGGAAAGGGAGTATGACCTTGGGAAAAACCATAAACCCACACACCATTTGCATCTGACAGAACGCTACCTGGCCTCCCTGGAGCTGTTTTGCTGCAGTCTGTCCTTCACCCTGCGTCTCTCCTCCTTGGTGATCTTGCGGCGATCGCAGGCACCCAGGTTGATGAGGACCAGGGTGTCGTACAGCAACGCTTCCTTCACCTCACGGTCCAGCTGCGAGTCGGTGGTAAAACTTGGGGAGTGATTCACCTGGACACACGCATACAAACATACTGATTGATTTAGAGTAACCTTTCAACCCTTCAAACCTTATTACAAACTCACGCTGCGAAGCCAGACTCTGGTCAAAACCACAGACATTTAACTTTATATTCTAGTGGAGATCTTTAAGTCTCAAAAGAAACCAAATATGGCAAGGGACATTTTAGGGAAATGTGCATACAATTATGCACAAAACTTGAATAGTGCAGCCATAAAAAAAACAAACATGGAGTTTTGGGTCTAAATATTTCACAAATCATGTAGGTTATGAATATAGATAAGATTTTTTTTACTTTGACCTTAAAGGTAATTAAAGGGGGAAAAAAAGGGTAAATTGTTAAGGGGTTAAAAACATACTTGAATAAACTTTCTAGTCATTCAAGTCTGTCATCTGTGCAAAATTGTACTTAATACAGAAGACGAACTTGAGAACCTGAAGTTGACAAACGATAAATCTGCATATTTAGGGGTGATATACAGAATATGGTCTTTTCACCTCCAGCACCCAGGGTCTGAGCCGGTGATCCAGCAGCACGTCGAAGCCCAGGATCTCGAAGCAGGCGCTGCCGGTGGCGTGGTTGGGGAAGCACGTGTGGTAATTGTGCTTGAGGACGGGGTGGGCAGAGATCAGAGTCTTTATGATCACGTCCTCAATGTCGTTCCACATCCTGTCTGTGTTGCAACTGATGGACTCCAGGAGCTTGTTCAGGGTGGACAGCTTTCTGGAGGACACAAAGCATGCAACGCAAACGTGCGATAAACGTGCAGCATGTCAAGAGGGTCAGTAATACGACACAACAGGCATCGTCTGTGTGTTCACCTTTTGCTCCCTGTGTCTTCGTCGCGGACAAAGTTCTCGCTGTTCTTGTTGATGGAGTAGTTGGTGAGATGCATGCACACATCATCCTAACATGAGAAAGACAAGGGAAAAGAGATATATATCACATGCAATAATGAAATATAAATATATATATATATATATATGATGAGATTTGCATTGCAGTCAAAAACTGACGATTAGGTGATTCATTGATCAACAGAAAATTAATCTGTAACAATTTTAATTACTGAACAATCGTTTAAGCAAATTTTGGAGCAAAAATGTAAGAATTGTAATGGTTTAGGCTTCTCTAATGCGAGTATTTTCTGTTTTTCTATGTCTTAAATGGTAAAAACCGAATATCTTTGGGTTTTGGACTGTTGCTCAGACAAAAAAAAAGACATTTTAAAAAGTCACCATGTGTTCTGGGAACTTGTAATAGGCATTTTCCCACAATTTGCTGACATTATACAGGCCAAACGATTTATTCATTCACTGACCAAAAAAAAAAAAAAAAAAAAAATCAATAATGACCATCACTGGAAGATGCAGCCCTAGTTGTTCCAATGGTTGTACTTGCCTACTTTATTCTTGTGTGGGGCTTTTTGTATGCAACCAGGGCTGCATTTTATTGCACTTCTTATTGTTCTTTTTTTCCTCATTTTTTCTTTGTTTGTGAAATAATTTATAACCAAAAGCATCCAGATTATTTACTACATTACTGACGACACAACGGGATCAGATATGTGCTTTTTATTTTAGGATAATGATGATTACAATGACTCAGTCTTGACCATTAAAGGATAAGGCCGATGACTTTAAGTGTGTTTGTTATTATCGATTTCTAACAGTTTTTGGACAACAATGTTGCTTTATGGCACAGAGGAATGAGACACATCAGGCTTCTGATACACAGACAATACTTGTCAGTACAGGATCATTTCCTGTTGCTTTTGGTCTTTTCATGGGATTTATTGACAAAAATATAGAAAATCACTCAACTTATGTTTTAACATTTCTTACCACATTGCTGTGTGTTGGTTCGTTGTACTTTGTGGTGCAGAAGCGAGCCAGTCCCTCCTTGAACATGAATATGCTGAATGGGTCACATGACGTCACCAGCACGTAGATACGCAAGTCAAACTTGTATCCGTCCACTATGAAAGGCTGAGGAGGGAATGGAAAAACACGTGTAAACTTCAACCTGTGTGTGTTCCTGTCTGGGTGCTGTATGTGTTGTTTAATAGCCCCTCACCCTGGAGATGTAAACCTGGCAGATCATATGCTCTCCGGGTTGAATCTCTTTACTTGATCGGGTGATGAAGATGCCTTTGCCTTGGCAACCGGTATCTGGCTTACAGATATACGTCTTGCTTTTTTTGGCCCTGGTGTAAGCTTGGAAGTCACTGAAACTGCAGAGCACATTCAGACAAGGACTCAGCACATTAAGAAAACTAAATAAACGAGCAAGCTCCACAGCGAGAAGTGCATACTGACTCTGCAGGAAGGCACCACGTTCTGGGGAAGATATTGTAGTCTTTGGGAAAAAGCTTGAGCATACGGTTCATGTTTCTTGCCAGGAAGTCTTTGCGGCAGATCTCACTCATCCCTGGGAAGTGGTTTATTTTCTGCAAAGACATGAGAGACACACGGATTGCGTTTACAGGGGAAGCATCTGTTGGCGTATGAGGACAGGTATTATACACAGTATTTTAATGTGTAAGACTGTACGCAGTCTAAGGGAGATATGACTAAATAAACCAGTCCACCTTATTAATTCAGAGAAGAATCATTGGTGCTGAATTAGTTCCTGCACTGAATTACCCACTTAGATTACAAATTGATTGCTTGAGCTGAAAAACTGTTATGAGCCATGAACACTGTGCCCTGAAATAACGACGCAATCTCATAATCTCAGTGGAAATCTACATTTGTCATAATTTCCTGGGTAGGCATATTGAGCAGAAGAATTTAAATTACATGTAAGGACTTACATAAATTAAAAGAGCAGAATGACTAGTCTGCCCTGATTCATTTCCAGCTTGATTTGTCTAATTGAATTGAGTTTAATTAGTCTTTCACGATGATGGCAGTAATGTGGGTGTTGGCGAGAGCAAATTCAGTCCAATACCTGGTAACGCTTCATATCCTTCACACGGTCTAGAGACACAGAGCAGTCAGTCCAAAAAAGTGTCCAGTCCTCACCCTCCATCGCCTCTCGGAGGCCGTATCTGTGAGCAGCACGCCGCACTGAGACAAACAAACAGCAAGGAGAATTTTTACTGTGATGGGCGTGCTGATCAAGGAGCTACGGATTAACCATTAATCTTAATAAATAGTGCACATTTAAAACACACCACATGGCCAAAAGTATGTGGGCATCCGGACATTACACCCATATGTGATTGTTCCACATCTCATTCAAAAAGTATGTGGACCTGTCATTCCAAAACCGCGGGGCATTAATCTGCGGCTCTAACAGCCTCCACTCTTCTGGTTTCAGTCTTTCCGCCGGATTGAGGAAGCTGGCTGCAGGTGATTTGCTCCCATTCAGCCACAAGAGCATTAGGGAGGTCCCAGCACTGATGTTGGGTGATCAGGTCTGGCACACAGTCGGCGATGCAGTTCATCCCAAAGGGTGCTGGATGGAGGTGAGGTCGGGGCTCTGTGCAGGCCATACAGGTTCTTCCACACCAAACTGGGAAAACCATTTACTTATAGAGCTGGCTTTGCGCACGGGGGCTTCGTCAGAGAAAGAGACAAACACAAACTGTTGCCACAAAGCTGGAAGCTCACTATTGTCGAAAATATATTTGTATGCTGTAGCATTAAAATGGGGGCTAGCCCAAACCATGGAACACAGTAGTGTGGACAGGGGTGTCCACATACCTTTGGCCATGTAGTATATCCAGTGCTTCCTGTGTTCCAACACAGTCTCTGTTTTACTCCAAGAATTCATTCTACATGACTAAAGTGTCTGTAAAAGATAAATAGCTGGGATGGTGCAGAGTAATATAGATATCTGCACTAAATCACAGATTTGTATGATTTAGTCAAACGCACCACTTTCATATTTGCAGTTGGCGAGGTTGATCCACAGTCATCTGGAAGAGAAGAGCGACAGAGAGAGGGACAGACATCTTCTTTGCTGCAAGGTCCTACAAATGCCTCATTACGCTCATCTTCCTTCCCCAAACGAGGAAACAACAGGCAAGCGAGGAAACACAACCTTAATAAAAATCATAACTGTCTGGGTGCTCAGAGGTAATATACCTGCAACGGGAAATAACTGTAGAAGTACAAATGGAGGAGATCCAGCAGTAAAGTACCTCTTCTTGCTTTTTCTGCTCTTCTTGTTGATGGGCGGAGGGCTGCTGGTGCGGGCTTCTGTTTGGCTTTCGGCCCCCCCGCCCTCCCCCTGCTGCTCGTGTTTGTGTGCCTCATCCTTTCTGTCTGGGCTGTCCGCAGGTAGACCCATCCTGGAGGCGCACAAACAAAAAAAAACAAACAAAACTGTCACGTGGCTACGAGCACATGCAAAACGCTTATGTGACAGCGCGGGCAAAGAAAACAAATGATGCCATTCCAATATTTGACACTCGTTTACTCATTGCAATGGTATGTTTTTAATTGGATGTGCTGCACAGCCTCACAGTGAAATTCAATCACACAGAACAAAGTACATGCTGTAAGTGCGCGCATGGAGTCATGTTTCCGTTTCCATTTCTCTCATCAGGTGAGTGCTCTGGCTGTCAGCACATTGTCACACACTGGCAGTCAAGAGTTATTGTGGCAGGAGGGATACAAATAGTTGGTAGCAGTGCAACAATAGCAAGGGCGAATTAACTCTAACACCGGCCAGAACTCAAACCTTTATTGCTTTTCATAATGCCGACACAAAAGGAAAATCAGAAGTAGAGTCTGTGAGGTAAACAATATACTGACACGATTTAAAGTGTCACATTCACATTCATCAATAAGATAAACTGCATAAACGTGCGTGTCCCAAATCCATACTGCATACTAATACTAAGCAGGTTTTTACCATGTAGTGACTTGTAGTAAATATGGTTGATTTTCGAGTGTGCTGTTTATGGATTCTAATCTCCCACAATGCAATGCACAAAAGAAATGGAGGAGCCGCTCTCAGCAAGAAACACGACTATGACCATGCTTATGTTTAATGGTCGACATCTTAGTTTTGTGCGTGTAAGCATGCTAACATTTGCTAATTAGCACTAAACGCAAAGTACATTGTAACTTTGCATGGAAGAGCATTGACTGAAAGAAAATTGAATTTGTTAGCAGTGCTGGAAAGTAACTCAGTACATTTCCTTTACATTTAATTAAGTGCACTTGTACTTTGAGTATTTCCATTTTATGCTACACTTTACTCCACTACCTTTCAGAGGGAAATATGGTACTTTTTACTTTGGTACATTTATTTAAAACAGCTATAGTTACCAGTTACTTTTCAGATGAAGATTTTGTATCAAAAACCTATGAAAAGTTTCTAAAATACAATGCATTGCCATAGATTAAACCAACCAACTGTAAAGAAACATGTCCTAATAAGCTCCACCTTGACAAGCAACAATACTAACTTGCATTAATGCATCAGAATTAATAATCCAATAATATGATACAGAATAATATAACACTTACAGGGGCCATGTTTCTGCATGAGTACTTTTACTTTTAATACTTTAAGTACATTTACCGGTGTAAGTTTTTGAATGCAGGACTTTTACTTGTAATGGAGTATCTGTCTTAAGTAAAGGCTCTGACCACTTCTTCCACCACAGCTCGTAAGATGTGTCGTGAGACTCAGCATTTCATAATGATGAAATGCAGCAGTTTAGCTTCATGTGTTTCCTCGACAAAACCATACAGGAGCCATAGTTCAGCGAAAAACGTCTGAATTTTATTTTCCCTGATCAACGCATAACGCTCTTAAATAAACACAATATATGCTACAATTTGCTAATTAGCACTAAACACAAAGCACAGATGAGGCGGATGGGAATGTCCTTAGTTTTGCAGGTATTTGGTCATAAACCAAAGTCGTGGACGAAGTAAAGTTTCTACCTGATGATGGCTCCACGGGAAAAATGAAGGGGTCACCAAATGTATTACAACTGATCCCGAAGGGGACATGAATGTTTGGACCACATTTCATGGCAAACCATCAAATAGCTGCTGAGATGTTTCACTCTAAACCAGGAATGTGAACCTGCTGCTGGCGCTAGATGAAACGTCAGGGGGTCACCAAAGTCATTAGGATTCTGCCTCTGGGGACCATGAATGTCTGGTAATGTCTGTAACGACAATCCATTTAATAGTTGTTGAGGTATCTTTCAGTCTGGACCAAGTGAGTGACATTGCCATCCATAGAGCTGTGCTGCTGCCAGCATTGCTAAAAATCTAAAGCTTATAGGAATAAACTCAGACGAGTTTAGTTCCACGTACGTGTTCTTCTTCTGTTCATGTCCGTCTGCACTCTGACCCGAGCACAGTGGCCAGCAATCGTCACAGCAGCGTCTCAGCTGTTTGCCTCTGCCTCCTATCTGGTGTCTTGCAGGGTGAAGTAGGGGTCAAGTTAATTCCTGGTAATGGTCGTGACAGCGTACTGTGGGGGTTGGTGGCAGTAAGGAGGGACATCCCAGGTACACTGTGGGAGGTCACGGTGCTAGGTAACAGTATTCTGATCCAATGATCTGGATAATCCTGGCCCCGAACTGTGAGCTTTACACTGGGCCGAGACGCCCCACTGACCTCAGCCCGGATACAGTTACAGCCCCGCAAAGGATTTCTCCAAGGTTCTCCCTCAGCGTGCAGCAACAACAGACACATGAATAACACCTTTTGTATTATCTGTCCTTGACGAACAATGACTGGATTCAGTATGAATGACTTTGTTATCTGCTAAATGTCACTACATAACATTCAACATTCATGCTACTCCTCGACACGCCATGCTAGCACTTACTTTTTTGTCTCATTTCCTTTCAAAAACAAACTGTGGCACTAAACAGAGTGCTTGTTTAGAGGGGATACACTTGCGATTCAAGACATCTAGCACTTGTTGCTATGGAGGTTGAGTGCATAAAGTAGATTCATGTAACGGAAGAAAAGACCAACCTCTACATGTTATATTAAAAAAAAACATGTCTATTTAGAATTGCAACTTAGTACACACTGTCTTTCACATGAAACACCTCTGCAGTGCTGTTGTATCAGACTGCGTACGTTTTAGCTATTTGCTCCTCATTAATCGGCAACTGGGCAACCTTGTTTAGTGTCAAGTTTCACCGTCCCCATTTGAGAAATGGCTCTTACTCACCTGCACTGTTAAGCCTACATTTGTGAGGACAGTGGTGCTGGAAGATGCTGCCGCCGCCCGTCTGACTCCACACGTCTGTGAAAACACGAATGTTTGTCTCAAGAGCCCTTTAAGACGCCGTCACGCTCCTCAGTAGACAAACCAGAGAGCCACATCTCGATCTCGTGCACCGTCTGCCTCTGGAGTCCTGAAAATAAAATAAAAAGCAGTAGATCTGCATCATCACAGGGAGGGCTCAGATCAGATTGACTTACACACTCAAGCAACGGGCCCAGCGGTGGATCTGGTGACCAATGAGAAGCGGTGGGGACAAACACCTGATCCCTCTTGACATGATGGAGAGAAAATGAGCAGGAGACCTCAGCGGGGAGCGAGTGCAGAGGGATAATCCCTGATAACTGTTCACTGAAATAGAAGAAGTGTTTTTAATTGCCCCGAGTTGTTACGTTTTAATATGTGCTGAAAAGCGCAGTGGCAGTGTGTGGCGTCAGCGAACAGGCTGCACATCCACTTTCTTGGCCAAGAAATGGAGTACCTTCACTTGTAGCTTAGCCTTTCCGGCCCCCCCTTCTGAAGAACAGGCAGGAGGGGAACTGCTGGTCAAACAGAAAGTAGACAAACATGTTTCCCAGTTGCCACGACCGCCAACCAGGCGTCAATCAGACAAGACGAGACTGGATGACACTGTGGCGGTAGAATAACACGAAATGACTAACCCTTGGAAAGCTAGTGCTGAAATTATTTCTCGATTAATCAATCAATCCACATTAATCAATCATTAGTTAACAACCCTTCCACACTCACTTATCTACCTTTTGTCTTTCCTTATGATGCTTTAAAGATCACCTGCTAAGCTTCCAGCACTGATGTCAGTCGTTGAATTGACAAGTCAGGACTGCATGTGCATTTGCAGGTATTTAAGCTGCATGAGTGCCAACCTTTTGTTTGTGTGTGTGTGTGTGTGTGTGTGTGTGTGTGTGTGAGCGAGCAAGAGAGAGAGAGCGTTACATGGGCAACATGAGCTCTCATACAATTACAGAGCAGGGCAATTATAATTTAATGTGACAATGGTGTATTTTTATGGAGGGATAATAAACGCGGGTAAGAGAAGTTCATGCACTCTTTTCTCTTATGGATGAAAAAAATACAATGTCCCAGGTGTGTTATTACATAAGGAAGGTAATGACAATTTAGTTTTGTCTGTAAATAAGTACAGCTTTGTGAGTTGGATATGCAAATTGCTCGTCTTGGTGATTGGTGCTCTACAAGATCAGCAAATGCCCTTTTTATCAAATTAGGTTTTGTGTGCTGCTTTCTGATTTGTTGTGCCACTCATAACAAACATACTGAAACTGCTAAGGCCGCATTAATAACATTCATTACGTGACCAGGCATAGACCATACCTACAGTCCTGTCAAGAAACCAGGACAATAAACACAATAGTACTGTTGTGTTTATTGTCCATCATATCCTGGTTTTATTACAACCGTGGCTGTGATTTTGTTGTCTCGACTCTACAACAAACTGCATAAATATGAAAACATACAGATGGATTTTGCAGACCTGAATGTGGACTAACAAATACTGACAAGTAAGGAAACTTGCTTCATATTCAGTGTAACTTGCTACAGTTGACACTACAGAAAGCGGCCTGCTTCTCTTTGCCATAGGGAAAGCAGGCTTCACTTCTTCCCTGCAAAACCAAACCCTTCTACAATGCAAACCCTTGCACTATACGGGGCAATGCACATTCATCGATATTTTAAAAATCTCAATGTAAATGTGCGAGGGTGAATGTAACAGCTAATTTGCACCCTTAGTCCCAACATCCTAATGCAGAGTCTTGAATAATTTGCAACTGCAGGGCCAAAATAACAAGGCCACATTAATGTTATACATGTGTAAATCTTATTACAAACACATAGTCTTATGTGTATGACTAAAAGGACGGAGATAAAGAAGTTAATGTAACTTATGCAAAGTGAATTTCTGACAATAGAAGGTGAGGAAAATGCGTAGCTACATAGGGAGCCAGCCCTATGGCTCACTGCCAAACTGAATGAAACGTACCATGGGGAAGACTGAAAGTAATCTAAGCAGGCTAAACTGTTTTGATTAGAGCCACAGCGGGTGAACCAGAATCACATTAACTTTATTATAATAAATGTGATACAAATTCCAATTTAAATCTCAAAAAATTCAGTTTATATAGCCTTTTAACTCAGCTGCAGGTGTTGCAACGAAATCTGTCAGTAATCTATACACCACTGGCCACCATGTTTCTGCTAGGCTATTACAGCTACCAAAATGTGCCACCTTTTCTCGAGTACTTAGGGTCACATTTACAATACTTTCAAAGCCGTTACCAACAATTCTTTAAGCCATGAAAATACAGGATGTGACTATAGTGAAATCATTTGCAGTGGCAATACGGCTGAAATGTCTTATCAGGTCACGAAATCTGACAGGTAACAGAATATGGTGCAACACCCCGGAGTATTTACTACTCTCAAAACGCAATGGAAATGTACATTTGTAAGAGATTTGAAAGAGCACTGATTCATCAAAGGAAATGTAATTCTGGTTTCTGGTGGAAAGTGACTAGTAGCAGTGAGTACATTTACTCAAGTGCAATTTTGTGGTACTTTATACTTCTACTCCACTTCCTTTCAGAGGGAAATATTGTCGCCTACTTTTAACTTCACTACATTTATTTCACAGCTATGGTTCCTTTCCAGATGAAGATTTTATATATAAAACCAACGACCAGTTTACAAAATACAATGCATCGCAATAGATTAAACTAACCAACTGTAAAGCAGCTAGTAAAAATATGCTCCGCCTTGACAAACTAGCCTACAATAGTAACATGCACTAATGCAGCAGAATTAATAATGCAATAATATGGTATATATTAATTATTACTCACAGGGGCCATGTTTCTGCCTTATGGTCACTTTTACTTTTAAAAAAAACCTACATTTAGCTGATGATACTTCTGTACTTTTACTTTGGTAAGTTTTTGAATACAGGACTTGTAACGGAGTTTTTTTTTCCATTTTGGTATCTGCTCTTACTTAAAGGCTCTGAATACTTGTTCCAGCACTGCTCGTAAGGCGTGACCTCCACCTGTTATGTCCCGAGACTTCACGCAGCATCTCGAAATAACGAAGTAACTAACTTGCAGCAGTTTAGCTAACTTAGCTTCGTGTGTTTTCCCGTCGAGACCACACACAGGAAGCCAACATATATTTGACTTTCCCTTATCAACGCTCTTAAACTTAGCGACACAACCTGAACGTTTCAGTTTGTTGGTGTCTCAAGCTTTAACACGAAATCAAGCTAAACCTCGCAGCTAACAGCACGACTTTTAACCTATAACGTTAGCTATAGCTATACGTTACATGCGCTGTGCTGTTTCTATGGTAACGGAATGCCGACTTCTTCCGTGCGATTTCACGCTAACTACCGCTTGCAAGAGACGTTGACAATTAACTTTTAGGCGAGTAAAGATCACGTAAAACTGACATTACCGTTAGGATAAAGCGTGTCCTCCCTGTTCCCGGCCAAGCAGCCCGTTTGTAATGTTGTTGTCTGTTGGCGGGTCGTGTTGTAATCTCGGGTTTGACGCACAGCGGAGACGTAATCTACAAATGTAAACATGAGTGAATCCGAGTCACACACGGCGGAGCCTTTTAAATGGAACGTCCTCGTACCGCCTTAAGCCAATCACAAACAGGGGGGGTGTGAGAATCCTCGCCTGTGATTGGTTGCTGCCTCACCGATGAGAAAAGATGCATGTACATGATGAGCCACAGGTGAGCCTCGCAGTTTAGATGCTTTCCAGACAATATGATCCATCATAAGCAGGTAATTCTTATAGAATATTCAAATGTGTCTCTCTGAAAAGAAAATTCTGAACACGCCTGCCATGAAAAAGTGTAAACAATATATAATGTTTGTCATTGTATTGGAGCACTCAGAGAACATAATTACTATCACACAACAAAACAAATGATTATTATGGTGCTATATTATGAGTCATACCTTGGGATGATCCGAGATATTTCACACAAACATCATTTTACGGGATTTCTTTATTTTCAAGGCAAGATGTGACTTTTATATTGTTTGAGGGGAAAAACTGTCAGTTTTTTTTACCTTGCACAATAGGTCTTCCACTCCCACTTTGGATTTATTTCACTCACAAAGTGCCTTTGCTCTCTATGGTCTGACCTTTTTAAGCATGCTGCACCTTCTGGCCACACCCTTATACCAGCAGGTGTTTTTGCTTGATGGAAAACATAAATGGTATTGGATTTCATTCAGTCCAGCACGTTAAGTTACGTTAAGGGTAAGTGCACGTTATTTTGTCAAACATGGGCACTAATATGGCAAAAGTGTAGGCCTAACCAAATTGTAACTTTGGCATTGTCATTTCTATCACCTCCCATCACAGTAAAACCTGAGATGTCCTCATTTTAATGTTGTTTTAACAAATTGGCCTATTTTAAATTCAGATGATGCTTTAAAAAAAAATGTATGTCTAATATATATTGTCTCCTGCCAACATGTCTCTAGGCCTATGTCCACCATGAACATTACAGTACAGAGGTCAAGTCCATTAGTACATTTCCAGTTACAGGTCAGCTGGAAGTCATTTAATTTTCAACTTTAAGCTTTGTTGCTTTTTGAATTTAAAATACCCTTTATAAACTGTGTGCTGACAATGTAGGTAGAGCAAAATGGAGAGGAGGGAAACAACTTGGATGTGTAATAGTAAAATGCATCAGAATGAAAAATATATAATAGTTTTTTGATGTGTTTTTTTTTTTATATTTGATTTCAATTATCTTATAGTCCGTCAGTTTTCAAGTTAAAGTGTTAAAATCTCATGGCTTAATGTATGTTATGCACCCAGGCATGTTTGGTGTGCTTATAAAAAAAAGCAAACATACAACCAACAAAACGCTGGGGTTTAAACTGACGAATATTTTGTGCGTGTGTGTTAGTGATGATTAAAACACGCAGAAGGAGGCCTAATGAACAGGATCGGTTCCACGGCGGAAAGGAGTTTGGCTCCCTCTTGTGTTTTTGTCTCAAAGCGAGGTCGTGAGTTTTTCAAATTGGCCTACATTTCCCATAATGCAGCCCACAGGTTTACCCACAACGCAACTACTGGTGCCTTCCGGGACAATCGGAAACCAAGCAGCCAGGTGTGATTTGAGCGCGCATGAACCCACGCGGAATCAGAACGTGTCTGGCATAACCGAAGTCATGTTTAGCTGTGATTGTTTGTTTTTGCAGACTACAAGCTTGATGTCCACTTATTGCTTTCTTTTTTTTTGTTAATTTATGTTTTTTTTAAACAGCATCCAAATTATTTTAACAAGTGTCCACGATACCTTTGGGCAGGGATGGAATGAAACATTTAGCCTACTCAAGTAATTTACTTAAGTATTTCCATTTAATGCGACTTTCTACTTCTACTACATTTTGTAAGGCAAATATTGTATTTTTTACTCTGCTAGAGCTTTAGTTGCTAGTTACATTGCAGATATAGATTATTAATACAAAATATGAATTAACTAATGAATTATAATACATTTTTATAGGTTGATCTACCCAGCAGTATATAAACTAATTAAAATTGGCCACACCTTTACCATCTGCAACATTAAAGTGATTTGCACATTAATGCATCACCAATTATAATAATATAACATTCCGGTATATGATTCTGGAATGGGCCAGTCTGCATCATGAGTTTAACTTTTGGTACTTTAAGTATATTTTTACGCCAGTACTTTTGTAGTTTTACTAAAGTACGATTTTGAATGCAGGAACTTTAGTTGTACTTTTACGCTGTAGCCTAGTATTGGTACGTTTTTTCTCACGTAAAATATCTGAGGAGCTACTTCTTCCTCCACTGCCTGTGGGTCTTTGTTTTAGTTCTTTGCATTTAACTCAAATATTTCTTTTCAAATGTACTTGCAAAATCTACTCGAAGTGTGAAGAGAATATAAAAACACACACACACAAAACACAAATAAAAAGTAAATTACATTTATATAAAAAACGTAGAAAAAAAGGAAGTACAACGGGGATTGTTGAGTTTAGATTTGTTTTTAAAGTTAATTTTGAAATTTTTTTTTTTACTCAGAGACTCAATAGTTTTACTGTGATATTTAAATGTCTTTAAGAAATCACTATTTGCCCCAAACAGCAGTTTACGTGCCTGAGGTGAAGCGTCACGTCGTATTTACGAGCCTGGCGGCTCAAATGTCCGAGGGGCGCGTGAATGCAGCACAGCGGCTGGCCCCGACGAGCGGAGCTGACGGTTGGTGTCGATGCTGTGGGAAAGGACGGCAAACATGTGAGTTTAACGTTTTTATCCGTGCATTTCGTCAACATTTTGGCTCTCTTAGAACAGTTTGTAGCAAAAACAATACTGTGCATCACAGAAATCGATGTATAACCTCTCTGGTGCGTTGTTTTTTTTTTTGGCTAGCTCACTTTCGGTTTCTTTATTTTAATGTTACTTCTTAAGCTAACAGTCCGCCTTTAAAAGTTTTGACGACAGATGAAATGCCATCCCACGGGGGTAAATGAGAACATGTCAGCCCTTCCAGCTCCGGGTAAAGTGTTTTTGAGTTAATCATTGATGCGTAATCAGTTCGGACGAGAGAGAAACCGAAGATTGTAAGTGCGCAAACACAACAACAGGAAGACGGAAGCCCAGAAACCACCGGGGTGCCCGTTTCTGTCACAACACGGCCCGTGTTGTGGCACCTGCTGGCGTCAGTCAGACTCATGTTTTCCTCCTCAACCTCTGTGTGTCTGCTGGCAGACTGTAAGTTAGCTCAGCATGGAGAGCTCCGCAGAGGCACCAGCCACCGACCCCTCGGCACGCACCTTCTCCCAGGTGGTGTTCACCGACATCCCCCACTCATACCCACCTTCAACCCCCGTCACCTGCTGCTACACCCTCACTGCTGCCTTCCAGCCCAACCCTAGGGACTGGGTGGGCATCTTTAAGGTGGGGAAACAATAACAAGTGTGCTTTTATTACTTTATTAAAAAATTTTTTTTCTCCTTTTGAGGGGGATTGAAAACTCTCTCTCTGAGCTTTGTTCAACATTTCCTGTGCAGGTGGGGTGGAGCACAACAAAGGATTATCATACCTTTGTGTGGGTGGAGCCATGCCTGGATGTGGTAGGCCAGCAGTCTATGACAAGACACGCTGTTTTTAGGGGTAAGAAATCGTTTCAGTTTCACCTCGGGGTGATAATGCTTGGTCATGTTTGTAATGAACGCTTCCTGTTTCTGAACACTCCTGAGTGTCTAATGTGTAAACAGGTTTAACGATAATCAGTGCCTCAGGCTCTTAAATCAGTTTTGAATTTATTTTAGGAGCTTCTACAACATAGGTCTGATCCTCTGGCTCTACTTTGTTGTCGTCATACCTGGTGCCGTCACAGCCTGTATGCCAAGTGGAGTCACATTTCTCAGGCGCCGACGTTTATTTAATCACAGTTTCTAGTTGATGTACAGTTTCCCCAGAGAGTCTAATACCTGCTTGTCTTTTCTTAGCGCCTTCTGCCACATCTACAGTACGTCTGTGTGGTTTTTAAAAGCCTATTAATGGGCCTTCTCACAGCAGGACATGTTTCGGTGTAAATCCTGGCTGTATTCCATGTTCCCGTTCCACCAGGGCTCTGCTTTTTATGCGGGCCCTTTCTCACTGTTACGGCTCACAGGGGCACTTAAATGGAACGGAGCCATCTTTAATGTTATTACTTAAACCTGTGCTTTTCCTGCAATGCAAGCCAGCTGTGAAAAAGGTATATTGCCATGCTTATACAGCTTAATTAGTGCCATTTTTAAGCGCAGCTGCACTAGAAAGGTCAACTAAGGCTACAGAATGCATCTTAAAATGAGACCGTTTTCAATTGTAAGATCTGGGGGGAAAAAAACACATCTGTCATCGCTTACTGCTGGTATATTACTTACAACCTTACGATCTACATTAGCTTCATCAGATATGAACAAATAGTTCATAAATATACATAGATGCTGGGTAAATTACACAAATCAGAGGATCAGAAAAAATAAGGTCGGTTGGTGAATGAAACACCTTGAGAAAACACACACTTTACCACGCAGGGAATTAGGTAAAGAAGACATCACACTGTCAAAAGATTAGAAAGAGTCAGAAGCTGAATAAGGGCAAAAGTACCAGTATTCATTATTGGGAGCTTCAACAACATCCCTAAATGTTGTGGTCATCTGATTGGATAATTTACTCAGCGTCTACATACATACAGTACACTTTACCTGAAGGTAATTAAGACTGAAACATCATAAACAAATATACTAGTAGTAACCAAGACAGCTGCTTGTGGCTCTTTTTTAAAATGAAGCAATGTGCACTTGTACCAGTTCAAACAAAAAAAATTATTTCTTTGGATTTTTAGAGTTGAAAGTCTCCACCATTTCACAAGAAAAAGCAAAAATTAGAGTCCAAATAAAAAATTATAGTTTTGTTTTTTCCAAACATATTTTGGGGTCTAAATGACTAATAGGTACTAAACGTTATGGAATTGGTCCAGTGGATCGCTGCAGCCGCGAAACGGGCCACAACTTAATCTTTGCGTATAATTAAATCCGTCAAAAGTACGTCCACTACAAGTGCTTGTGTTGGCCACTGACAGGCTCAGATTGTTGTTCGTTTTATTATTATTTCAGGCTTTTTTTGCCTGTATTGGATAGGGACAGGTGAAGAGAGAAAGGAGGGGGGGGAGGGGTGTGTGTGACCTGCACAGCAAAGGGCCCCAGCTGGAATCGATCCCGGGCTACCAGGGCACCCCTCAGATTGTTATTTTAAGTGTCTGACAACATAATGGAAAGGATCCCTGCAGATGGACCTTTTTGTTGGAGAGTTCGATCACTTACTGACTCACGTTTCCACCGACCGTCCTCTTCCTGCAAACAATTCACCTCTCGCGAGATTTCAGAGCGAGACATCGGTTTCTGGTCAAACAGAACGGCTCGTTTTGCTTATTTATCAAGCAAAAAAAAAAGCCAAATATCTTCAGATTTCTTCTCAGATATGAGGATTTACTGCTTCTCTGTGGCACATATCATTGTAAAACAGATTTTTTTTTTTTTGCGTGTGTGTGTTTTTGTTACAACACACGCAATTTTTAGGCCATAACGTGGGGTTTTAAAGACATTGCGATGGGCACTATTTTCTGCCTCACGATCTTCGTTCTCTAGCAGTCCGCTCTGTTCATGACCCATCAGATTACTACCTGCCGAAGGACGAGATCGAGTTCTACCAGTTCTGCTACGTTGACAGTACTGGCCAAGTGCGAGGAGCCAGCACTCCTTTCTGCTTCAGAAACCCAGTGGAGCAAAGCATGGAGAGCAGCCCGGACGATGACCTCCTGGTCATTACAACGCAGGTATCAAATGCAAAAGACAGATGTGGAGTAAAAGCCAGTGGCTATTTCTGACTTTTTTTAAAAAGCTCAACAGGGTGACAATGTTGACAGTGACAATAAAAGGACTGTTGTGGAAATACTCACTAATAGGATTCAATCAAAAGTAGTATTTTTCTAATTTGCAGCCTGGTTATTGACTGATGATTGGAGCTTCGTGTAAAAGATTAACCAGTTTATATCCAATGAAAACAGCTGTCAGTCTCAAGGCACAAGTAAACAAAGCTTTATATTGACTTAATGTGTTTTGCTGAACCCAGGAACAGGTCGAGCAGAGCGTCCGTGAGAGGACTGAACTGCAGAAAGAGTTGGATCAGATAAGGGAGGAAAACGAAAACTTAAAACGAGCCCTGCAGACGGAACAGCAAGAAGCCGCCAGATTGACGGTCTGCTCATCTCAGTTTATCACGACGCCCGAGAGATAACGAACACGTGTGCTCATTGTGGCAATAGAGCAAATAGTGGAACGTGAACTGACCTTTGATATTTGACGCAGTGTGATTTGTGTCTACAGGTGCTGAGTGAACAGAAAGAGACAGAAAGGAGTCACCTGGTCAAAGAACTGGATCAAATCAAGGCTCAAAATGAAACCTTAAAAAGCAACTTGGAGCAACAGCGGAAAGAAACGGACCACTTAAAGGTTTGTTTGCCGTCCACGTGTGAAATCTAAACCCCACTACAGTATCAGTGTGAGAACCTAACTGTGATGTTCCAACTAGGAGGAGGTCGTGACCCAAATGACAAAGCAGATGGAGATACAGCAACAGAATGCGGCGGAGCAGAAAAAAATGAGTCAGAGCTTGATTTTAGACGAAGCATCAAGGCAAAATGAGGTAAGATCATTTTATCTGGGCGACAAAGGTTCTGCCAAACTGTTGTATTAATCCTTCTTTGTTACTGCCCCCCCACCCCACCCCCCCAGACACGCGCTCAGGAGAAATACGACCGCGCTGTGATGAAGATCAAACACCTCAAAGACGAGCGCGAGGAGCTGGTGAAAAGGGTTGATGCTCAAAGCGTGGAGATTTCCACGTGAGTCAAGCCTGCCCATTTCCATCTGTTGTCATCTTTTAAAGTAGAGGACAACTTTTAGAACTTGTTGCATAATGTTTTCTGGCCACTAACAGCTGTTTGTGCGTTTCTTTGTTGTTGTTTTTTTTAAGGCTAAATTCCAAACTCCGAGAAGAAGAAAGGGAACTGTTCAAAATAAAAGACAGCATCCAGCTCCTGCAGGTGAATCTACGTTGCCGTGCAGCGCTTTGAAAAGGACAAAGCTGGTGTTTTTATATTTTCATTGCCGCTAACAAATCCCATGAAAAAGACCAAAACTTTCTGACTTCCCTACCCTGTCTGCAACACTCATACCCAAGCCCGATGGTTCCTATAGAAGATTTAAATATTCAAAAATGGCTCACAAATATAGTTTTATTTTTTAAAATAACTTCTTCCTTTCTATCTCTTCCCAAAAAAACAAACCCTTTGTACAGCTTTGTACCCTGTGCTGGGCTTAAATCAGACTTGTTTCTGTTGCACGTATGCTTTTTGTTACCTTGTGTTGTTATGATTGCTTCCATTGTCTTCCTCATATGGAAGTCGCTTTGGATAAAAGCGTCTGCTGAAGGACTAAATGTAAAAAGGCTCAGTAATCGATATCCCTCGTCTCGGTTTAAAGTTGGTCTTTGGCATCAGAGGACACCTGCTGCATTAACTGTGACGTGATCTGAAGCTGCTAAAAAGCGAGTAAGCGGACATTTTATATTTAGATTATTTTTTCAGACACACAATGACTGCGTTGACGGTAAAGAAGGAACATGTCACCCAGTGCAACGGTGTGGCTCAGTGATGGGTTGTTTTTTTTTTTTTTTTAAATAGTTGTTGGACAACAATGGAGCTCAATGGCACAGAGGAAGAAGATATATCCGGCTTTGGACACACACACACAATACTTGTTAGATCAATTCAATGTTGTTGGTTTTGGTCTTTTCATGGCGTTTGTTAACAAGAAGAAAAATATCGAACAATAACGGCCTTATCCTTTAAGAGCAGATAGAATAGGTGACAGCACAGACCATAACTTGTAACTAGTCTGCCAGTAAAGCAGAGCGACATCACGTTTGTTAAATTTGCTCAAAAATTAAATCCACGCCGTTATAAACACTTGTAATACCGTGACTGTTGCACTGACACGATCGCATCCAGGTCAAGATAGGAAAGGGTCAGGTGGAGATCGTTTGGGTCCAGATCAGAACTTTGGTCCTGTGTTCAAATGTGTGCTTTACCTCTTTGGCAGGTTGACCTTCAGAGCAGTGAGAAAGAGAAGGAGAGGCTCTCTGCAGAGCTGCAAAGCCGCTTGCAAAACATGGACGACGTGAAGAGAGAGAACCGGGAGTTATTTAGGAGGCTGTCGCATCAGGAGACTGTGCAGAGCGGTCCAGAGGGAGATCTAAGGGTGGGAACGAATAAATAAAAGAAGAGGCTGTAATTCTTTCAATTACCAACAACAAGGACATGACTTGCCTCTATGCTAAATGCTTCATTCTATGTGCCCTTCTTCAGGTGCAGGATCAGACTCTTGCCAGCCAGCTACAGGACGCTCAGGCGAAGCTGGCGGCTGAGAAGGAGTCGTCCAAAAACGCAAAGAGACGAGCCGAGATTCTGGAAAAGGAGCTGCTTCATGTCAAGGAGCAGCTGGAGAACGTGATCTCATCATGTGACGGGGAACAACGGAAAAGTAGCAAACTAGAGGTACCTGACGAAATCTAGACATTGTGTTAAGTATACGACGAGGCCAAAAGTGTGTGGACGCGTTGTGGACCTTTGGTCTGGAGCTGTTTTTGCTATTTTGAGCTAGGCCCTTTAGTTCCAATGAAGGGAAATGTTAATGCTACAGCATACAATGATACTGTATTCTAGGCAATAGTGTGACAGTTTGTGCCCCCCCCCCCCCATACAATAAAGAGAAAGAAAACAAAAGATGCTTAATAAAAATACTTTGAGGGAGGGCTGCCCGAGAGCTGTGCACAGAGCCAGCACCTTAAAGAAATGGCTTTCCCAGTTTGGTGTGGAAGAACTGGTCCGGACTGCACAGAGCCCCGACCTCAACCCCATCCAACGCCTTTAGGATGAACTGGACTGAGAGCCAGACCTGATCACCCAACATCAGTGTTGGACCTCACTAGTGCTCTTGTGGCTGAATGGGGGCAAATCACCTGCAGCCAGGTTCCTACATCTGTTGGAAAGACTGAAACCAGAAGAGCGGAGGCTGTTAGAGCGGCAGATTAATGCCCCGCGGTTTTGGAATGACAGGTCCGCATACTTTTGGCCATATAGTGTGTAAGTCAGGTGGCTTGTTTCACTTCCATTATTTTCCAGCTACAACTCAGAGAGGCATATGAGATGATCGCAGAAAAAGACGGCACCATCGGAGAACAGGAACACCTGATCAAGCTTGTGAATCAGGAGAAAGAAGAGCTTGCTAGAGAGAACCAGGTACGTTTACACAAACACAGTCTCGATTCCAAAGGGTCACTTCAGGACGCTTCTTTGCTCAACCGCATGCCTTCTGTCAGACTCTCACTAGTGATATTGAGGGGCTGCGCAAAGCTTATGCCGACTCACAACACATGCAGCCTGAAACCGCCGCACCAGCTGGCACCGCTTCAACCGCCCATGAATGGCAACAGCAGAAGACAGTTGAAGAGGCTGAGAACCTGTATGAGACCATAGGTGAGTAACACACCACTAACAGAAATGGGCACTCATATGCAAAGGTGGGAGTTACTGTTTGCTGTTTTTTCAAAGCAGAAAAAGTGTAAAGGGTTAAGTCCACTCAAATCACAAAATAAAACATTTCCCCCAGCTGCCCTTAGTGGTGTATAGAATTTTCTTACCTGGGTTTTTGCGACTTCTGCCGCCACCTCAGTTACAATGGAGGTGACTGGATCTTCGATTGTTGTGCTTAAAAGTAATGTCAAATGATAACATGTCTTTTTCAGAAACTGTGTCCCGGTTACTTGAGGTAACCTCCAGACCTCGGCAATGGTAGACAAGACCAGACATTAGGGTTGGGCGATATTTACTGTGAGACGACTGTTTTCACAGAAGTAGCTATTACTTTATCATCCCGGCGCATGAGTGAGCCGGACTGCTTTATGGGAACTTCTTTGATGTGATCAATGTGATGAAGTACCTTGATTTTTGTCAGGTGTTTCGTTTGTTGGATTCACCAAAAACAGACACAGTGCATGTCCAATATCACAACCTACAGTGACGTAAAACTTACATATAACGTGATAGAGGATTTTACCCACATCACCCACTCCTACTGGACGTGTTATTCCCAAAAACAAAAAGTCAGGAGTCATTGGTAAAGAAAATGATGATTAGTTGCAGCCCTAGAATAAACAATAGTTGTGTTTAATTATCTGGTGTTAACCGAGTTCCCTTTTCCCCGCAGGGAGCGTTGCAGACCCAGAGGAAGAGGTAAGTCAAATGACTTCTCAAGAGTAATTAGTACAGTATATCACCTGTCCTATCACTCCTAAGATTCCTATCCAAAACATATACATATATATTTGTATTTTCTTACTCTAATCTTTCCAATCATAGTGTTCACTATGAAGCCCTTTACACGTTTCTCTCCTTCAGTCTATGAACTAATTGTAAAAGAGGTAGAAAATGGGAATGAACTAGCAAGCAAACAAATTTAGGTCAAAGTGGCTGGACTCGAGGCAACTCTCGAGAAAACCTCCCTCCCTCACATGGCCCCTGGATGTCCGCACACGAGCCCGAGAGTGACTCGTCTGTTTACGGTTCATTTTCGAAGCGGAACTTAAAACACATTCCACTCCCTATTTATGTCCCCGCTTCTCCCATTTCTTTTCCCAGCTGTCGCTGGTGTGTCGCCACTGCCAGGAGAGCTTCCCTCTCATAACCCGACACGAACTGGAGCAGCACGAGCAGAGTCACCGAGTTTGTCCCTTCTGCACGATGATCTGTGACAACATGGAGCAGTCGGTGTTTGAGGATCACGTCTACAGCCACGGGGTGTGAGAGCGCCACCGGGTCAAATAGGCGTCGTTGGGTATTATTCATACAGTATGTGTGGAGGGAAAAAAAGACGTCTTACAAGTTTGGTGGTCGTGTGTAAAGGACCACGCGGATATTTTTGCACTCTTTTTTTAAACTAATTTACGGCAAATGAGTTACTTTACATTACTGTAGACCCTTTTCCAAAGTTTTTGGGGGTGTTCTGCCTCCTGCACAGCCATTAGTGCCCATCATGTGTCCAGTATGCTGGAGGAATCAGCTGGCAGAGACTCGAGTTATGTAATCCCTCACAGTGAACATAACGTCCTCATTTATTTTGGCCAGATGTCATCTTATTGCACGGTAACGCGTTTTAAAAGTGGTGCCGGTTGTGAAAGGCTTGCAGCGGATTACCACACAACTAGCCTGGGTATTGTTGCAAATATTGTGATACCTGTGCCAGTACGATGGCTGTTTTTATTTTAAATGTACCACTTATTTTCATTTAACAAAAGAAACCAAAGTTCCCGAATGTTGTCTAAACAAGCAGATGTATTTTTGCCTAAACAAAAAAAAGCCATTGAATTCACATAAAGCGAGCGGTCACACAAATTTTCTTCTTACATTTAAGTGTGTGTGTGGGGTTGTGTGCGTGTGGTTGCATGTGTTTTGTGTGTTAAGCACAAAATAGTCTTGACCTCCACCGTGAGGGTTTTCCCTCATGTTTGGAAGTCAAACGTCCGTGCGTGGAGTGTAATGATTCAATAAAAAGATGTGACGTAAGATGAAAATTTGCTCCTGAGGACTGAAGGACTTCTGCTCCCGGATGGTACATGGAGCCCGTTCATGCCTTTGTTTTGTATAAAATTGGCACTATTCTTACTTTATTGTCGGGAACTTATCTGGTCAAAGAGGAAATAAACACGATGATGAATCTGGCGAGAAGTTCGACGTCAGCCCTCGGTATGATCTCTTTGGTTTCCAGAGGATATGGACAAAATTCAGTCAGTGCTAAAAAAATAAAAATAAAAAAGTACTGATGTTCAATACTCAGCCTAACAACACTTTTTGAAAATAAATAGTGAAAAAATAAGAGTAGGCTTGATGATGAGTTAGAATTGATAAGTTTCAAACTTCGAATAGCTGATTTTGATATATTGCACTATAATTAAATGGGGGGGTTAAAACCTAGGGTATGCTTGACAGCAGTAAGGTGATATATGATTTGTGGTAAATGGGCTAAAACATGCTCAAAATGCAATTGTAATTTAAAATAAAGCATGGCACATTTAAAACTTACTATATTAACCATAATTCTTCTTTTACAGTATTGCACTTATCTCTCAGAGGAAACTCTTATCTACTTTAGCCAGATCATACGGATTTAACGGTTTATTTACCGGCGACTGTTGATTTTGAAATGTGTATATGACAGAATGAATTGTTGATTGGAGGTTGGGCAGTGTTAAGTGAATTTATGGCAACGATTAATTCAAATGTAAGTGCATTTTACGTCCTGCTGACATAAATAAAGTTGAGTTAAACTGGTAGAATGCAGCCGATGTAGTCTTTTCTTTAAAACTTGTTGTTTATGCATGGAAAACAAAACAGTGACATTTTCTGTACATTAAGAATGATCCGTAGCCACCCACAAACCGACACCAGCAAGACGAGAGCGGAAACCAACCTGCTCTAATTTAAGTGCACTCTTTGCGTAATGTTACTGAGGAGCCGGTGAGGAACGTTTTCCCTCGTTGTGTCCAGCAAATGATCTCAGAGGGAGTTCAGCCAGCCAACTCCCGTCACATGAGCCTTCCCCACCAGGCACATTTTGTTTACCAACATGTCTGTAAAAAGCTGTCGCCAGCTGGTGGTCCGGGGCCACCCGTCGTTTCCTAAGGTGTCATCTGATTGGCCTCCTCGGGTGTGACGTCCCGGGAGGTCAGCTCAGAGAAGAGGGCTGGCAGCCAGTAATGTGCTTCTCCTGCGGCTTGAGAGTCCAGCCAAGCCAAGCCTTCTTTCAGCAGGTGATCCTGGAAATATGAGAGTGGAGGTCGAAGGTGACGCACTTTACAGAGTTCCTGCAGGGTTCACCAGCTTAAATTTAAGACTTAGAACGCGATTTTATACTTTTTCCACAATCATATCATCTAAAGTTCAGTTCACTCATAGCGTCCTTTGAATATGATGGAAAAGGACGTTATGGCCTAGAAATATTTTTTATATAATTTGTCTTCCCACTACATAACAATGATTCTAGGGCTGCAACTAATTTATTATTATTACTTTCATAAGATTAATCTGCCGTTTATCATCTCACTTAATCGTTAAACAACAACAATAAAAAACTGTGGAAAATGCTAGTCACAATTTGTCAGAGCCCATTGTGACGTCTTCAATTCCACTAACAGCCCAAAACCCAGAGACATCAAATTTACGGCCGTATGTGACAAAGAAAAGCAGCAAGTCCTTTTATTTGAGAAGCTGAAACCGGAGAATGTTTGGCATTTTTTTTGCTCGAAAAATAACTGAAATGATCAATCAGTTATCAAGACAGTTGGCAGTTAACATTCTGCCGATCGACTAATCGATTAATTGACTAATGAACGCAACCTTGAGCAGGAAAACGGACGGCTGGATTAACGATTTAAAAGACCTGCAGATACCCTGCTTTAAAGCAGAAGGAGCAAGACTCAAGTTGTCATACGGTGACCTGAAATGAGCCGATGTGCACTTACCAGGACGTGACAAGCCCGTTCCTTCTCCCATTTTAGGCTGTCCTTGATCTCACTCACTGTGACGTAGCCCCTTTTCTACAATTGAACAAAGAAACAAACAGCCATAAGAATAAAGAATAATAAGCCCTTTTCAGAAAGAGACGTTCTTGTAAAAATCGCTGGCTACAGCGATCTCGTGACGTAATGGTATTTAAAACATACAGCAGGTCTCTGTTTTATTCAAAGCATGACAGGCACATCGCAGATTGGAGCGGCAGGGGGGAGAGAAAAGCCTCCTTTCATTCTCACCACGGTGGCAGCACGAGCGGGAGACCGTGGCCAGTTGGAAAATAGTGACATCAAGTGATGGACTTCAAAACTTATTTTGCAGCTGAATTACTTTGTTATCCCCTTGGCTTAATTCAGTGGCTCTCAAAGCTTTTCTGTCATGGCCCACTGCCCTCCCTATTCTTTTGTTGTTGTTTTTTTTTACAAATTAAAGGTTCCCATTTTGTCAAGTGTCTTGCACGTGTTACATGCCATCTCGGTCTCCTTAACTGAATTCTCATTGCATCATTTTTAGCTACTTGAAGCCTCTGTAAACTTGCTGTTCTATAATTTGACCGTACCTTTGCGTCGCAAAAGGTATCTCTTGGCGGCTTGAACAAGTCCTTACCTATTGTTTCATGTGCAAAATGCAAGTTAACAATGTGAGAAACTGCCAGCGTTTTAAAAAAAATAAAAAATAAAAAAATAAAATCTGTCCCACAACATCACCACTGTACAAGATAGGCTTTGTCATGTTCCTCATACCCGGGATATGACTGATGTGTCTTCTCAGCAAGCATGAATCAGGTTCTTCACACACTCTCCACAATTTACCCCCCCCCCCCCCCCCCCCCCCCCCCCCCCCCCCCCCCCCGGCGCCCCCGAGCCCGCCATTA
>CM022492.1:21406144-21497475 GCA_011952105.1 Coreoperca whiteheadi
TTATTGGCAATCTCAGAGCCTTTTCAGTGTTTTTAATCTTAAAAAAAAAAAGCACGACCCGGGAGGTTCCGTCTCCCCCCTAACTCCCTTGAACAATTTGTTCCTCCCCGCGCCCAGTTTGAGAACCACTGGCTTGACGGTCTAATCAATGCTGTAAATCCCCTAATACCTTCTCTCCTCAATGTTGTCATAAGTTAGAATATACATTTCCGCTGCCTGTTTTAAGGGTTTAGTATACTTGTTAGAGCCTACAGTACAACTGTACCCAAGCACAGTTCTATAAAAACGGTTGTGACTTCTTTATTCTTATTCGCTTCACATGTACGGTAAAGCATCTGGCCGAATGTTTATACTGTAACCGCGGCCGACAAGTAACAAGAAACTGCAGTACAGAAATGCCAAAGTGAGTTGGAGGTCATTTAGAAACAACAAAACAAAGCACATCTCTTAATTTGTGGTAAAAAAATACACAATGTTGTGACATATCCGCTACATGTAATTAACCCAGGAGCTGCGGCCTACCTCGGCCAGCTGCAGAACGACAGTGTGGTCCATGTTGAGCTCTGCTGGGACTGACTGCACCAAGTAAGAACCGCCAACCGGAATCATCCCAAAGCCATTTCCCATCACCTTCAGTTTCTTTATGGCTCTCACCAAGTCATCCCTGGGAAGCACGTATTAAATGACTTCAATCAATCATACAACTTGGGACCGACACGTGGGCATTAAACGATCCAAATGTGATGCGAGGATGAGTGAGGAAAGCGTCGACTTGGATAGTAATTGGACAGGGCAGTCGTGTAAATACAGATCAAATAAAAACTGACCATTTGAATCTCCCCTGACACACGAAATATTCAACTAGTGACACTTACTGGCTCACATCCTGTGCATATTTCCCTCTTCCCTTCAGTACTCTCTGATGGAGTTCATCCAAAGTAATGAGCCCTGAAAGACCAGACGCACGTCAACATTTAAAAGCCAGTAACATTATTAATCATGGCATCTACGTCACGCAGGTGTTTTCGTCACCGGACTCACTGTGTTACTGTGTTGACATGCACAATCGCAGTTGAGATATAAACACCGTTGCCTGTGATTGTAGCCCCTTTTTTAAAATCACCTCTTTGTTACCAGTCAAACACAACGATTACCATTTAGTTTCCAGACAAATTAACAAACCTCCATTTCGGTGTTTGAGGGCAAGGCACACTTCAATAATCTGCACACCGAGCTCATAGTAGAAGTCACCTACGCCGAGCATCTCAGACCAGAAGCCTTTGCCGGCTGTGGAGGTTAAAAAAAACAAAAACACGTTATTTTCAGCTTTCAAACCTATGCATTTTAAACAGATTGTGTTCAAAAGGTTTCTCACAGGCAAGTGGGTCAACTCCAATGGTGGCGCACATCTCCTGAAACTGAACCCTGAACTGCGAGTTCTTCCGGATTTCTTGTTTATGCTTGCTGGCAAACTCCTCCAGGTTGGACTTGAAGGTCTCCAACTGCTTGGACATCTGGCAGAAACAGAGAGTGGAGCAGACGAGTTCATCAGCGGAGCGGTGGAAGGCCCACGGACAGAAAGGTCTGCATGCAAGAATACCAACATGGCAGCTGGGACTGTAGAATAAAATAAAAAATGGCTCGTTTTTCCACATCAGTTCGGAGCGCCGCTGTTTCTGATTTATGAATATGACGTTTGCACAAATACGTTTGAAACAGTCAACTGTTCTAAAACTAAAACCAGGTTGGAGACCGATGACTCCGTTCACTAAAGCAACTAACATTTTCAGAAGAAACATCGGAACCACTTTGGTTATTCTATTTATTTTGCCAGCAGTTAACGAACAAAACTGATTTGATTCACAGAACAACAACAGTAGCGTGAAGGAGAACTATATTTGAGAATAAGTTACTTGGGTAAAAGTCATGCTTTTTTTGTTTGTTTGGTTGGTTTTTTTAAGAGAACCTCTTTAATTTATTGGCAATCTCAGAGCCTTTTCAGTGTTTTTAATCTTAAAAAAAAAAAGAAAGAAAAAGGAGATTCTGTTGACACAAGAACTCACTTGGACAATTTGGTCCTCCGCGAGAACGGTTCCTCTTTCCTTATACTTGGCCTACAAAGAGAAGAAGCAGAAAAATCACAGGTGAGACACGAACGAACCCCAACTCCAACTGCACACCTGCTCAGAAAACTACCTAACGTACCTCTGCGAGCTTCTTCTTGGCGATAGCTCCCGCACCGACACCTCTCCGATGCATTGCGGCCGGTGTCTGGTCCAAACCTTTAAAAAAAAACAAAAAAACGGGGAGACTCGAACCTGCGAGCGAGTTAACAAGCGGCAGGTGAGGCGACGGTTGGGGCCGGAGGTGGCTAACTAGCCTGATGCTAGCAGCGGCGAGGCTTCTCGTTGTTACGCGCTTCTCCGACGACGTCAGCTTTTGCTTTAGCAGCCCGCTATTACGTTAACCTGAATAAGGGCCGAAAAAGCGCCATTTCAGAGAAACGCCGGTCGATTAGCGCGATGTACAAAGCTACTTCAGGCCAACTGTTTCCATTTTGACTGCGCGGAAGTAAAGTGCTCTCTGGTCGGCTTGTTTCATACCGCCCCCTGGTGGCTCGGAGAATACACGCAGGCGGAAATATTCTAAACGCTTTAAAACGCACAAAGAACATGTGAAAATCAAACTGGGGAATACAAAAAATAATATAGAGTAAGTCCCTTAATTAAGGCGAAGATCTGAGAAATTATAAAAGGGGAAAATATGCAAATGAAATAACCAGTTGACATGAAAATAGCAGCAGCTGAGAAATTAGGCAATGCAGTGTCTTGGCTTTTTTGTTTAACTTAGGACTTTGTTTACTGTGCTGGACTTTTAACAGACTTATGCTCTTTGTTCCCTCGTGTTGTTATAATTGCTTCCATTGTCTTCCTCACCTGTAAGTCGCTTTGGATAAAAGCGTCTGCGAAATGTCTAAATGGAAATGGAAATGTGACATACATGTTTCTCCTGAACAAGAATGTGTGGATAGTTTTTTTTTGGTTTTTTTTACCAAATCATATTTTGTGGGGTTTTAACTCGCCAAATTAGCCACTCCACAATATATATGACTGTTCGACAGCACCAAAATGAGATATATACATTTCTTTCCTAATACAGAATTCTAAAATGAGTCCATACATACAAGTAAAGGTTACAATCATTCCCTACTAAGGTTCAACAGTCTTTTCTTACATAATACAGGTTTAAAGTTGTGTGAGAATTTGGTAAACTTAAGCTCAATTTTTAAAGTCATCATTAGAGTTTTAAAGAATGATTTGCTGGTTTTCATCCACCTAATTATCATTATTTATGGTATTTTTTTTGTTTATTGAGTTCATTAAGCTGTTATGGTATTTTTATTGTATTGATTATTGTATCGTTTAGGCTGTTTTGTGAGGGGGTTTCCTGTTGTGTGTATCTTTATAAGGTCCCGCAGCTGATCACAACAATACAGTCACCAAGAAGAATACACAGGCTTATAACATTATATTAAATTATTGCTTTATTAGTACAGCAGCATTTTAATGTTGTAGCTGGCCAAAGTGGAGATCATTCTAACCCCTTTATATTCTACTTGGGTCGTTTAATCTACAACAACAAATCATATTTTTAGTGGCGGAATGTAACTAAGTGCATTTACTCAAGTACTGTACTTAAGTACAATTCTGAGGTACTTGTACCTGACATGAGTGTTTCCATTTTATGTTACTTTGTGCTTCTACTCCACCACATCTCAGAGGGAAACATTGTACTTTTTACTCCACTACATTTATTTGACAGCCATAGGTTGCAGATTTAGATAATTAATACAAAACATAGAATAAATTATGATATATTATTATAGATTAATGTACCCAGCAGTATATTAAGTACTTAAAATTAGCTCCACCTTTACCAGCTGCAGCATTACAGTGATGCACACATGAGTGCTTCACTAATTATAATCCAGTAATATAATATATATGATTCTGAAATGGGCCATTCTGCATGATGAGGCTACCTTTACTTTTGGTACTTAAGTATGTTTGATTCTATAATATTCTTATACTTAAGTAACATTTTTTTATCCAGGACTTTGACTTGTAACGGAGTATTTTTACACTGTAGTTCTGTAGTTTTTCTTTCTTTCTTTCTTTTTATTAAGTAAAAGACCCCCAACCACTGCATATTTCATAAGCTGATTATATGTTCTGTGTGTAAAATCCTAGAATCTGAAAAGTACTACGGCTGTTCAACCTAAATAACGTTTACATAATAAGGTAAATAAGCGTAGTGGCGTAAAAGTATGAAGCAAGCATTCAACTGGATGACTCAAGACTCACGCAAGTGCGTGAAAATAACTTTCCACCAACTGATCTGCAGCACTGAAACCTTTACATGCTGAGTCTGACAGGACAAAACACACAACTGCACTTGTATTATTCAGTCTCAGGTCACTTTATTTTGTTGTGTGCTGGTTTGAGCTGTAGCCTGAGCTTGAACACAAGATGACGCACCGCAACATGGCCCGAACTTTGAGAATGACGGAAGGAGGAGGCCTCGGGAGAAATCGCCGTCACGAGCTGCGTGATGGCTGTCCGCAGCGTCGCTCGCGCCTCGAGTTTTTGGAGCCTATGGGAACGACGCGCGAGAGCTGGTGTTAAACACAGCAACACAGATCAGTGCCTGGCACATTAGTAAGGGGGGACCCACCTAGACCGCTCTCCTCCGCCCCTCGCGCAGCCTCGGCCGCGGCGGGTCGCTGTGCGGGCGCTGCCGCGGGTCTCCCTCTGCGGTGGGCGCCCTGCGTGAGCACCAAATGACTTACATTGCACCTGTCGTCCCTGTTTGCTTTTGCTTGGAGAAAAAAAAACCCCGACTCACTCGCTTTTTTTCTGCCTTTGGTGGAGCAAGAAATCCACGAAGTTCTTCTGCATCACCGAATCCATGATCTTGCTCATTTCGCTGGCGATGGTCGACTCGGCGTATCTCCTCGCCACGCGCTGCTCGTCCTCGCGGAGGCTCCACATAGACACGAACATGAAGTCGCATGAAGTACAGTTGCAGCTATGTTTCTGACTAATAGGCTATGTTGGTTATTTTCTCAATCCATCGCTTGGTCTTTAAAATGGAAGAGAATGGTAAAAAAAAATAAAAAAAAAAAGAAGCATGCCTATCTGTCTGAACGACAGTTAAAACGCAAATAGGCTACGTTCAATTTACAAAAGTTAAAGAAAAACAGCAAGTGCTCACATTTGAGAAGAAGTGGGTCGTTTTTGTGTGTGGCGATTTTGCTTGGGGGATAAAACTACTTAAAGGAGGAATCGATCGTCAGAATAGTCGATTCGTCTCCTTTCAGCTCATATGAGCCACATTGTTCCCCCTGTGTTATCGCGGCATGATAAGAAAACTGTCAGATGGGAATAAACCAGTGGTGGAATGTAACAGAGTACATTTAGGCACTTAGGCTACTGTAAGTACACATTTGGGTTACTTGTACTTTACTTTTCCATTTCATGTTGCTTGTTAGTTACTTATGCTGTTGTTAGTACATGGCATCATCTTACTTATACTATATCACACCACTATGTCACTCCACCTGAGACAGTACTTCACTAAGTACAACACTGCTTGTAGGTAGCCTACTGTGTGTATTTGTACTTCTTGCCTTGTAATTTTAAGTTTGATCTCTCTTGTGTAGTTTCTATTCTTATTTTTATTTTATATACTTATTTATCTGTACTTATTTCTGTCCCTGTGCTACTTCAACCCCTGAATGTCCCCTCTGGAGATCAGTAAAGGCTCGTCTGAGCCTATCTCAAAATCTACGATGTGTATTAAGAGAAAATAAGCACATTTAGAGCCGCAGTTTAGCATTGTGAGACTAACCCCATCTCTTCGGGTTGAGCGTTTGCCCCTGCATGCAGGGATCCCAGCAGGCAGACGACCAAAAGTTCAAACAGCAACTTCATGATGACCCTGAAGCAAAAAAGAAAGATTTATTTATTTTTTATCAAATGACAGCTGATCACGAATAATGTCTTTACTTGATTAACCTAACACCAAGAGGAAGCGTAAACGTAATATAACGCAGCTCGAGCCAAGTGCGCGAACTACTGCATGAAATACATGTTTCCGTATTATGTCCTTACCTTAAACTGGAGACAACTTTAAAAACAGGCAATGAGAAATGCTCCGGCTACTTACCCTGGCGGGCTGCCTTCAGAAAATGGGCTTTTATACAGTTTTCTCAGAGGTAATATGTGTCATAGCAGGAACGTGAGCAAGAAAAACATTTTAGTTCCCCCACATTACAGCACTAATGAGACACACATACACGGGTGAGTACTGATAAGCAGCACTGTAATAAAGGTGGAGCGTGAACTGATTTGACTTTCCTAAAGAGTTGGTGCCGAGTTAAACGTTCATGGACCATTACACTAATGAAAAAGTGGCACTTTAGCTGCATATGAAGAAGTAATGGTTTGTTGAGACTACATGAGGATTAAGACGTGATGTGGAGGCTGAAATGTTCAGCGTCAAGATGTTTGACTGAAGGTTATTTTATTGAAAGCTTGATTCCATTAATTTCCTCCAAGGAAATGACACCTGCTTTCCCGCGGCTTTTATATAATGCAACAGTGTTGGTGTCTGTACCCATCCTTTTATAGTCATACTGAAATTCTAATTTAACTTCCCGATAGCCTACCTATAATAATCTATCATTTTGTCTTAATACGGGTGGTTTTCTTTCCGTGCTTCTTATGATGTGTGTCATGAGAGAACTGCTTTCAGATGGCTGTCTAGTTCTGATCGCAGTGGTGTCAGAAGTCAGAGCAGCTGTACCACAACATAAAAATACTTTTACGTAAGTAAAAGTAAAGAAGCATTTGTCTGTACTCACATTTTCAGTGGTGGAAAGTAACTAAGACTCGTTTACTCAAATACTGTCCTTAAGTACAATTTTGAGGTACTTGTTCTTTACTTGAGTATTTCCATTTTATCCTACTTTCTACTTCTACTGCACTACATCTCGGAGTGAAATATTGCACTTCTTGCTCCACTGCATTTATTCAACAACATTAGTTACTGATGCAAATGAGTGATACACAAAAAATCCACTAATAAATGATGATATAATGTTATTATGGATTGGGCCATTTTGCATAATATGTACTTTTAACGGTTTGGTACTTTAAGTATATTTTGAGGACATTGTGATTTGTAGTGAGAGCAGGGAGCAGGTGGAGGAGAATCTAGAGAGATGGAGGTCTGCTCTGGAAAACAGAGGAATGAAGCTTAGCCGCAGTAAGACAGAATACATGTGTGTCAATGAGAGGGACCCAGGTGGAACGGTGAGGTTACAGGGAGCAGAGGTGAAGAAGGTGCAGGACTTTAAGTACTTAGGGCCAACGGTTCAGAGCAATGGAGACTGTGGAAAAGAGGTGAAGAGGCGAGTGCAAGCAGGTTGGAACGGGTGGAGAAAAGTGTCAGGTGTGTTGTGTGATAAAAGAGCATCAGCAAGAATGAAAGGAAAGGTGTTCAAGACGGTGGTGAGAGCAGCGATGCTGTACAGCTTAGAGACAGTGGCACTGAAGAAAAGACAAGAGGCAGAGCTGGAGGTGGCAGAGCTTAACATGCTGAGGTTCTCTTTGGGAGTGACGAGGATGGACAGGATCAGGAACGAGTCCATCAGAGGGACAGCTCATGTTAGATGTTTCGGAGATAAAGCCAGAGAGGCCAGATTGAGGTGGTTTGGACACGTTCAGAGGAGAGACTGTGAATATATTGGTAGAAGGATGCTGAGGTTGGAGCTGCCAGGCAGGAGGTCTAGAGGAAGACCAAAGAGGAGATTTATGGACGTAGTGAGAGAGGACATGAAGTTAATTGGTGTGAGTGAAGAGGATGCAGAGGACAGGGTTAGATGGAGGCGCATGGTTCGCTGTGGCGACCCCTGAAAGGGAGCAGCCGAAAGGAAAAGAAAGGAAAATAAGAAGAAGACTTTAAGTATATTTTGAGGCTAATGCTTTTGAGCTTTTACATGTAACACTTTGAATGCAGGACCTTTACTTGTCACAGTATTTCCACACTGCGGTACTGCCGCTTTTACTCAAGTAAAACCTCTGAGTACTTCTTCCACCACTGCCCTTGAGTAAACGCATTCTGTAATGTCCAATGCTCCCGCTGTCCATTACATAATTGCGGTATAACGTGCCGTGTGGCGCGGATCTCCGTCTCCCTCTGACGGCGCCCTTCCGATCAAAACCTCCGAAACACAAGAAATGGCCAGCCAACAAATTACGCATGCGCAGCAGTCGGCGCTTTAAAGCGAGTCTTGAGGAGGGAACATGGAGACTCTCGCAGGTGGACTTGCGTTATAGTCGAGGTAAGCTCGACACACGCACATTAGTGTCGGTGCGGTATAAACACGCCTGGGCCGCTGCGAGTGTTAGGACGAGGTCGGTGCGGACGCGCCTTCCGCTGGTTAAAGTGGCCGGCTAACGTTAGCCGGCCAGCTAGCTGTTATTGTTTTTCGTGATTTCGCGAGAACCAAAATGGAGGAGATGGCTGCTGCCAGTGTCCTACACCAGCCACTCCCGAGTCCTCGTTTGAAGCCCTCACACTGAAATGTCTACCCTGACGCACCGCTGAGTTTAATCCCCCCCTAACCCGACTAGTTTGTCTCCAAATTAGCGCCCGTGCTTTTCGTACTGCGGTGCTAACGTCGCTTAGCTTGAATTTCAAACCCGGCGGACGGTTTTAGGACAAGGATCCCCGGGACTTTGTACGTTATGGGTTCCCTCGGGTTGTCCAAGGATTAGTGGTCGGTGCATATGTTTTACTGGCAGTTCGGACACCGTGGGCCTCCACTTAAACAGAGCGCGATAACGCAGGTGTCTTTTTATTTCGTCTTTCGTGTTGCAGGACTGCGGCCGCTGAGCTCTCATGGGAGGCGACGTTAGCTGCGGGCTGCATCGCCGAGGCGCCGCAGGATGAAAAGTCGCCTGTGGCCGCCATGACTCTGAGAGCCGCGCAGTTTCCACACACAGGATCCAAGCAGGACGCCGACGCCGTCGACTTTGACAAGACGCCTTTCGGGGGCCCCGCCGCGAGCCCCGTTAGCCTCAAGAGGGAGTCCTGCGACTTTGCCGTAGATGTGCGAGACGTTCAGCGGGGCGAGATCCCGAGCAAATCCAAGGGCTTAGACCAGAATTACATGACAAGCAAAGTTTCCCTCGCTGCCACAGTTGCAGGAGTAGTTCAAGGTGACAATAAAACTGTGGGGATTTTGTCCCCTGTCAGACAAATGGGGGGTGAGGGAACCCCAGTGAAAGGCAAACCCCTCTCTGCTGACAATATGGAAAACCCTCAGATGGCTGTGAACAATAACCCTAAGGATGCTGGTGCTGATGACAGTGTAAAGGGGGCTGTTCCTGGAGTGCTTGGCACCGCATCCATTGAACTTTCCTCTGAGGGCAAGTGGAGGAACATCAGGAAGACCCCTGCTAATCCCCACACACAGGCCAACTGCCTCCGGCAGATTCTCCTCCTCCAACTGGACCTCATTGAACAACAGCAACAACAGCTGCAGTCCAAGGACAAGGAGATAGATGAGCTCAAAGCAGACAAGGAGACCGTATGTAAAAGTTTGTTTTAGCTTTCGCCGATCTCGGTGTGTCTATATAATGTGTTGATTATAAAGTTATGGGTTGTTGTTTTTTTTCTGTCCGTGTGCTCTTCTTTCGCAGCTGCTTGCACGTATTGAGCGCATGGAGCGTCGCCTGCAGCTCACAAGGAAGGACCCGCCACGTGACAAGCGCCTCTTCCAGCCCCTGGAGCCATGGACCCCTGACAAGGAGGACATGTGGGATCTGGACGCTGAGGAGAGTCCACAACCCAACTCAGCCACCGCGCTCCCCTTTAGTCGGGGTGGCAAAGGTCAAAAGAGGTAAAATAAATAATGCCAGGCAGCACTGGGCCGTGCTGATGTGCCCTGTGGCGTTCAATCAAGCCATAGCAATGAAACGCATGCCGAAAAGGAGAAAGTACAGGCTGCGGCAGTTCATTTAAATGTTGTAATCTAATTTGCTAAATTCAAAAGAGAGAGAGAGAATTCCCAACTCAAATTTCTTGCCCTATTGTTGTCACTTCAATTCTTAAATCTCCTCTTTGCACACGCAGGAAATCCTGCTTTGGAGATGCAAAAGTCCAGAAGTCACGGGGCAAAAGTGCCAAACTTAGCCCCCAGAAGCCCGAGATTCCGCCTGGCTCCCCCAGTCAAAGAGAGCTGCGCAGTAAGGAAACCCCAGAGAAGACGGTACCTCTGAGGGCAGGGGCAGAAAGGGACGTTATGCTGCCTTGCAAAGAGGAGCCTGAGCTGGGCTGTCAGATCGAAGACCTGCCCTTCATGTCTACTACTGAGATGTACCTCTGTTGCTGGAACCAACCTCCTCTGTCTCCTCTACGTGAGACTTCCCCTAAAAAGGAGGAAGAGGTGGCCAGTGAGTGGACTCCTCATGTAGTACATGATATGCTGATTGTTTGTAAGCCTAACCTATATCCCATCTTTAATCACTATATCCATCAAATGTACTCAACACACTTATCTATGAATCAACTCATCTCCCTGCGTCTTTCTACCTCCTAGTTCCGTCTTGGAGGGAAAATCATATAGAGCCCTTGGATGAGGACTCCTCCTTTAACCCCCCTGAGGTGAGACACATCTTAAACCCTTGAGTGTTTATAATTGTACCTCCTAGAGTTTGAAGGTTATCTCACAATCCAAAAGCAACTTAACTCATAAAGCACGTGCGTGAATCTGTCTCCCCCATCAAGCCGCTGGATGACAGTGTGTTTTTGAAACGCCACTTGAAGCTCGAGTTGGATGAGAAGAGGAGGAAAAGGTACCAATCACTGACTTCAGTTATTTTATCTGAGATTAGAAGAAATATGTCCTTGTTCTTGGGTTTTGACCGGAGCCTGACTGAAACGAGAAAAATAATGCATCAACCAGTGTTTGTTGGTTAAGGTAAAAATGCAACACACGTTAAATACTTTTGTCAGGTGTCCCTTAAGTTATTTAAAGAGTCGTGACCAAGATATTGAACCGAGTGGGACGCTTCAAAAATGTTACAGCTCTAACAGAAAATTTAAGTGGAAAACGAATCACGGCGTCAACAACAACTTTGAAATAACACGCACAAATACGTACATATTAAAGGTGAGAAGATAAAAGTGAAACTCTAGTAAAAACAACAATGCAGCCCAAAAAAACTTCAAAATCTGATAAAGTATAGTGCCCTGTAATAAACAGTGAATGAAGTAGTTTGCAGTAGTTAAAGTGGGGCTAAGCCTGTAAATTGAAAATTAAATAAGATTTTTATTTTTTTTTTTATAATAGTAATTCATCCTTAAGTACTACGGGTGCTTTTATTTCTGTTAAATACTCTTAGTCAGGGTTATGTTTGTGAACAGACTGAAAACGTGTCTTTGGCATACTTTAATTTCTCGTTACCTTTTGGCCAACATATGTGCCAACACTGATGTATCAGTAATCAGTGTTACAAGAGCAGCGCAGTTACGGTAATGCATTGCTTTTTGCTGTAACGCAGTAATATAACGCATTACTGCCAGGATTTTGGTAATATTATACCCGTGAAAATCTCAGTTAAGAGCATTAGAACCCGGAAATTACGGGTGTTTTTTGTTTTCAGCAAACACAGTGAAACATTTCGGCTGCGGAGAAATTAACTCGACATACGCTCGATATTTTCAGTTCGTCATATCGCCCTCCACTGGATGAATAATGAGCCGCAATTATCTCAAGTGTAGCATTTTAGAAGTCAAACCTCTGCTGCGTTTAATACTTCTAGCAGAAGTAGTGTAAAGCATTGCAATTCAGAGACCGTAATATTACTAATTACTCCCAAATGGCAGCAACTAGTAATCTATAATGTATTACATTTTGGAAGTAACTTGCCCAACGCTGTCAGTAATAGGTGGCCTATCTATCAACTTTTTCTAGCCTATAGATTTTACAGAGGGCGGTTGTGCGTCATTCAACATAGTCATTCTATGAATTAGAAATGTTAGTGTTTTGACCTTTCCTTTTAATATTTACTGTACGTACAATGTCTAACTTCGAGGATGAATTTTAATGGCTTTCAATATGTGAAAACCTATTGCCGCCTTCTGTGAAGTCGTTGAGCTGCAAATTATTAGTAATTTTCTTCCAGCAATGATGCAAACACTTGACGTACCAGCGCCGTTGTTCTCTGTACTGTGATCCCTCACTCTGTCCTCTGCACTCTCCCTGCCATTTCCTTTTTAATCTTCTGCGCTGTCAGATGGGACATCCAGCGAATCAGAGAGCAGCGCATGTTCCAGCGTCTGCAGCAGCGCATGAACAGGAAGAAAGTCGTCCCGGAGACGGAGCCGGAGCTGTCGTCCTTCTATCCCGACACTGAAGACGGTACATCTGCAGAATTTAATCGGCAGATCGCTGAATAAAACCGCGATGCAATTTAGCAAGAGATTTTTAACTTGATTCTTTGATTCCTTCCAGTTGAAACTATAGTGATCACTCCCTTCTTGCCCGTGGTTGCATTTGGCCGGCCGTTGCCCAAACTCTCTCAACAGTAAGTTGGAGCTGCATTTGTCTGCTTCATGTCACAATCACTGTGTGATTAGCTCAGGCCGCCATGATACACGAGGTTACTGATTCATAATTACTAATTACTTTGGTGGTGCTGCACTGCGGGAAGTTCTAAAGCACGTTTTCAAAAACGGTCGCAGCGAATCGGTGACAGAATATTGCGGGCAGGGGAGGAAGCCAACGGATTAAAGCAGCTGTATATCAATGAGATTATTTGTACGTATGTAAGACTTTTTACTGATTTTTGACTGCTCTCCTTTGGCCTTGGCTGGAAAATAACAACATGGGTTATATGTCACAGAACCAGCTCGCCTGAACTCAACTCGGTTTGGTTTTCCATTGTGTAAAAGTTGTACCTGTACCTGCGGGTGTGTGTGGCGGCAGTTTCCTGCTGCGTCGCTAAGACGACCAGGTACTATTGTGGAGGTACTTTCTGCAATGGAAAACGGAGCGAAAAGCGAGCCGAGCCGGTACTGGTAATGGAGAAGCGCCATTAGTAAGCCTCCAGGAGAGCTCCAGTGCTCCATAGCCTTAGATTCTCCAAGTCCGCAGAAGTCTACTGCTGGCATGAACACCGTTCTTCCAAAAGATTATTTTGATGATGATGGTAGTGCAGAGCGGTCTAACACATCGCACCGAAATCTCCCACAGGTGTTCAAATGGGTTGAGATGTGGTGACTGAAGGCCGTAGCATGTGATTCACATTTAAAAAACAAAAAACATTCAGTGAGCCCTTGTATGGAGGACTCGGCATTATGTCTATCCACTTACTCGTGATTTATTTATTTATTTTTTTTCCTTTTCTTTTAATCTGTACTCTCTGGACCGGAACATTAAGACTCTATACCTGTTTTTACTTTTGAACCGAAGCAAAATGTTTACTCTTCCTCCAGGAACTTCGAGCTGCCTTGGCTGGATGACCGAAGCCGTTGTCGCATCGAGGTGCCCAAAAAACACACACCTCACCGGACCTGTCGGAAGTGACACCCGTGCGGCATTAACAGCGGAGAGATGCCGCTCCATGCCCAGATTAGGAAACGCTACATTTGTCTTGTTGTGGGTGGGTGGGAGAGGGGGGGGGGGACCAGTCATTAGTCATTATGTATAACTGCTGTTGCTTTCAGTCTGTGGGAGAGTTAATGGCCCTCTGGTCTGAACGTGTCCCCCGCAGACCAGTTGATCTCCTGCACAATATTGTCAAAGGACGGGAGATAGCCGCACCATGGGGTGTCCTTGATATTTTTAGTCTCATTCACACCTCTGAAAGGGAGATTAAATGTCCGATGCCACAAGAAGACGGTCCCCGTGTTAGCAGCTGTTGAAGATTACACATCGGTTTGTATTCTTTTAAAAAAAGAAAAACAAACCGACAGTTATGTGCATGTTCTGTGACATGTTTAAATTACATTTTCTAGCAGCTATCCAAAATAGATTTTTTTTTTTTAGCAGCACACAAAAGTGGAGTTTCTGTCACTTTTTATGTGCAGTCAGCTGACAAGACGGATTGGACTAATCTTGAGTGCATACGTGTAGGGGGGGTGTATTGGTTGCCATTTTGACTGCAAGGTAGAGTTTGAGCTATACGTCATGAGCAGTACGGTTGCAACATTTCGTTCTGGGTAGTCCTACCACACGTTCTGCCTGCCTGGGGGGGGAGGGGGTCAAAATCTGACTATATTGTGTCGCACACAACTTCAAATAAAATTTTATCAACGTTCAGTGTGATATCGGGACTTATGAGACACACTCGGCATGATTTCATACTTTAATAAAAAGCAGTTCTTGCTAATTCAATGTAAGGGAAGAAAATTAAGGACAGCAACTAAATGATTGTTGGGCGTTCATGCTTTGTTTTATGAAAACATCAGCACGGAAAATTAGACAGGTGGTAACTTGGCGCGAGACCCGGTGTTCTCTTCCCTGGTTTGCTTCTATTAGATTTTTTATTTTTTATTTTCTTTTATTTTCTTTTACGTGAGTTGCATGGACTCTATTTAGCTGTTTCAAAAAAACAAAAAACAAAAAAATGATAGCATGGCTTAATCCCAGAATGGAGAATAATCTCTGCTCATTGGGCTACAAAAACTACAAAACGTTGTTCTTGAAAGCATGACTTTTGGCCGCTCTGTGCAGTGAGACCTGCTGCGCTCAGCCTCATCATAAGGCGATCTGATAATAACAAAGTACAGTTTTGATCTTTCGTGTTTCCAATCTTTACAATACTCTTACATCCAGTAAATATTAGGCAAGCTATATGTGTGCATTGGTCTCTTCAGGATGCAGTTGGCTGACATTCAAGGGAGCTGCTTTAGATGATAAATAAGCTTTCTAGCTGTAGTTCTAGTTCCAGTATGCTCTTTAACATGCTGCCAGTCAACCTCTGCCTCTCTGGGTCGACCCACTCAGTTACAGTCGCAGTGTTTCATTTCTGCCTGTGCTTTCTTCCTCGCGGCGTTTGTTCAACCTGTTTTACACACGATGCAGTGGCTTTCTGCAGCTTCAATACTCCAAACTGCCAGGCGTATGTGTAGGCAGATTTTGGAAATACAAAGTTTTCCATTTTTCTTTTCTGTACATAGCTTTCAGAAACAAATGTACATAAAACATGCCTGTTATTTTTTTATTATTTAATGTTGGAAGTGAGTACATTCAATATTGTTCTATGATTGTATGTTGGCAAATTGACAGTTTTGAAAGTTAACTTTTTTTGGAATAAAATTAACATGTCTATGATATTTGGATTTGGTTGTGTGAGTTTTCAGATTGATAGAAATGAGAAGGTGATTTTTGACGCCTGTGTAGATATTTAAAAAAAAAAACCCAAAACATTTTTAAAATTTAATTATTCAGGTATTCAGGCATTTCACTGAACATGTCAGTTCTCTCTGGCTGAAAACCTGTGGAATGAAAACACAGCCTAAATTACTTCAGACGTATCTTTGGAAATCTAAACTGCAATTTCTTGTTCGTTTTCGGCTGATATTGACCAACACCGCCGCTGTAGTTTCTGTGTATTTAAAAACTCAATCTACTGTCATGTAAAGAAATAAAACTGATCTAGGATCAGTGACTGGTCGACAGGTAAACACTCCTGTATTTCTGTTTATTTACTTTCTAGTGTATTATGATAGACTTGGGGAAAAGGTGAATCTGTCCTTTAAAGGGAAACTTTACGAAGACATTTGGTCCCTAGCATGGGTCAAGCCCCAAAAACACGGGATACTACACTTCCCATAATGCACCTGGAGAGGACCAGTCGTTAGCCACTCCTCGCCACGCCTTTCAGACTCCACACCCGCAGTTTGTAACAGCAGACTCTCCTTTAAAAAGCTGTGACACCGCTATGACATCATCAGGGATATTTTCTGACTCCACAGAAAAAAACCATGCAACCGGTTTTACCGGCCGAGTGCTACTTTCCCAGATGAATCACTTGAGCTTCACGTGTACGGTTTCTCTTATCAGACAACCAGGTGGTTAAATCTGGAAAAAAAAATGTTTATTGGATAAAGAAAAGCAAAACAGGGCAGCTTCTCACAAATAAAACACCACTGACTCCTTATTAACATTTTGGTGAAAATCCAGCTGAGCTCAAAAACACCACTGGCAAGCGGTCACCAGGAAGTACACAGGAGTGCCTTTCCACTGAGCACACCTTTCTTTCTTTGTTTTTTTTTATCCACAATATATATTGTTTTGTAAAATAAACCGTCCCATTAGTGAATTTAGACAGAAAAGATTTTGAGATAATTTCGCTTTGTTGTACACCATCTTCAGCTAGACCCTGACTACGGTCAACTCCCACAAATAAATGTAATCAAAAGTCTTCAAAAAGCTCACATCGGGGGTAAAACTACCTTTTAGGTGATGATGTGGAAGAACATAGCAGCCTGGTGTACGAAAAGTGCTGACATTTGTATACGTCACCCATATAAAACATCCACCTCTGTCACGTCACCACATTTCATCGGAGTTCTTTTAAACATTTCGTTTTTAGTGTTAATTGAAATGGTGAAAACATTTGGCAACGTCTTAAATGAGAATCATTTGCTAGACCTATGAAGGATAATGACCCTTGTAGTTTTTTTTTTGTTTGTGGATAAAATATATAATACACGTATTAAAATGAAAACACCTCAAACGGAAAGCCGCACACCTTCATAACACAGGCCGCTTACTGAAACAGCCAGCGTTACACCTTCAAAAGAATCTAAACACAGAGATTCGAGTATGTTTGTATTAACAGCCTCGCCAACAGTGCGCTCGTCTTGACAGTTAGACCCGGTGGGTTCAATCCCTCCGGAGGTTGTTCAGCCGCTCCTCCAGATCTGCGTCCGCGTCGGCCAGGGCGGTTTGGGGCTCGGCCTTCTTTCCTCCCGCCACCGACAAGCTCCCCCCGGTGCTTGGGAGATCTGAAATGAACGCACAGTGGGCATCCGATGACATAACGAGGCATGAAAAGACACGGGGCGCACGTGCGAGTTCTCACGCGTGAGCTCGAGCTGCTGGGGTTCCTTACTTGACAGCTCGTCGGACAGATTGAGACCCAGCTCGTCCAGCACTTGGGACACGATGGCGTCGCTGTACGGGAAGCAGAGACACAGTCACACGTGCAGCAACGCGAGGACAAAACATATGTTGGGTTGGTTATGACAGATTGCGGAGGGTGAATCGAGAAAGGCAGAAGATCGAAGCTAGAACCAGTCGGGAGTTAAAAAAAGGGGTATTCCGCGGATTTAGTAACGCACTTCCGTAAAATTCCCATCGTCATATCTTGAATGTTACTCCCTAGCAAGGGTCAAGCTCCAGTTCCCATAATGTAGCTCAGGGGGTCATTTCAGGTTGTTGGCGAAGGCGCCGCCTATTGTTTTCCTACTTCGTTTTTAGATTTTGATGCCTGCTCGCTTCAGCGGGCAGAACAATTAGTCCTGGGTAAAAGTTTCTTCCTCAACTCTTCTCATTTATCTCTCGGCAAAGAACTTGGATAAGGTTATTTCCCAAAATATCAAACTATTAATGAAATTTACAAAATGATGACCCATTCCATTGATTTAAGATGGAATAAAATAAGAAAAACAGACATTATATGGTGGGAATTGGAGATCCTATACTTGACATTTCACTTCATTAATACAAAGGAAAGGTAGATTAAATCGGTTTTGTTTCTGAAAGGATTTCATGTAGGGGTGGGTGGAGGGTAAGGGGGAATAAACAGACCTAGGTATTGTGATTTTCTTTCATTCCGTCGGTAAGTAATTATTGTAATTAATACTAACTGTTAAACAAAAAGACTATTTAAAAAAACCCCTGGTTTGCCCCAAAGTAAAAGCAACTGTTTCGTCGCTCGTCACCGTCCCTCACCTCTCGTCCTCATCGTCCTCGTCACCCATGGCGTCGTCGATGGCGTCGTTCATCATCTCCTCTTTCATGTCCATGATCTCGCTCTGTCGCTCAAACTCCATCATGATCTTCTGAATCTGGGGCAGCTTCAGCTGTGGAAAAAGTTGGAAATACAGACTCGTCAACACAGGCGGCTCGTTCCCATCGGACGGCGTGCTTTCCGGGCGATTTGTGCTTTTCCCTGACAGACCTGTCTGTTCATGGTGGCCATGGCTTTGGTGACGCCTTTCATGGCCTGTGCCATGCTGTTGTTGGACTTGAGCGTCTGGATCTTCAGACTGACGGCCTGAATGTTGGCTTTCATCATGATGAACTTCTTGACGTAGCGCCGCGTGCGGACCAAATCCTTGGCCATGATCTTGACGGCGTCCTGCGAAAAGATCAAGGCGACACACATCCGGCAGTTGGGATTCTCCCGGTCACACATTATTCTCCCCTCATGAAAAAACGCATCTTAACCTCCCTCGTCTCACCATTTGTCCCTGTTTGGCCATTTTCTTTATGTCCGCGATGATCTTCTTCTCCTGCTGCTCCAGTTTCATTCGCTCTCGGTCCAGCTCTCTCATGGCTCGGGTGAGCGCCCGCTGGTTCTGCCTCAGCATCTCCTCCGGGGTCTTCCTCTTCCCGAACAGGAATTCCATCTGTGCGAAAACACCAAAAAGAAAAAAAAGCAGAACGTCAGCACAGTCCAACTGAATAGCTGCTGTTAAGAACTATTAAAAAAAAAAAAAAGTGAAGTAAATGATCAAGCACAAATGCCAAGACGTCCCACGGGGCTCTGGGATCATGTGATGGATGGTGTTTCCAACGTTTGAGTCGAGAAGATAAAACGACAGATTAATCAATAATGAGAATAATAGTTAGTCGCAACCTTATTCTGAGCTGAATAGTTTTAATTTATCAAGTGTTGATTCTGTTTTTTTTTTTTTTCTTTCTTTTACATGGAAAATCTGGGAGAAAAGAAATGACACCAGTGTTGATGTGATTAGCCAATTAATCGATTAGTCAACCAGCAAAAAACAAACAAACTGTGCTCCTGTTGGGCTTTGGTGCTTTGATTTGATGATTCGTATCCCTTTTCTTTGTTAAATGGACATTTTTAAACTCGACTAAACTCGGAAACAGTTAAGTCGACTAATCGACTAAGTGTCCAACATCGTTTTACTTCATTTACCGCGCAGAAAATGAAAAACAGGCTCCGGTTCCAGCTTCTGAAATGTGAGGGCTTGCTGCTTTTCTAATCAATGTTATTTATATAGCCCCGATATCACAATTCACAAGTGATCAATCAGTTAATCGACAAAACCAACGGACGGGACTGCTTGCTGATGAAGACAATAGGGTGTTCCAGCCGTACGTCTTCACCCCCGTGTCACACCAACGCACCCACAGCGGTGTCGTGTGATTTTAACCAGAACTTCTCTGTCCGAAGGAATAATGGACGCCGGAAAAAACCAACAATACTGACGGTACTTTCAGTATCAGCCCTGCCGACCACCTCCTTGTTTCCTGGAAAACACCACTCAGCGGGTGGTGGTGTGACTTGAGGCCTGTTACGGAGCTCAACTGTCCCTTGAGCCGTGTTTCGGCTCGGCTGTCCTCTCAAATCTGCCTCGACGTACTAAGGGACGACCAACGTTAACGCCCGCCGCCACGAAGCGTCGCGCTCACCGTGTGCCGAGACGAGGAGACGGTGATCCAGAGGGCGAAAAACAGGGGTGTTTAGGGCGTCTTCTCCGACTTCGGCTCGACACCAAGTTGAACGATTATTTGTTTTCTTTCCTACACTTCCTTGTTGCGATAGTTTCACTTCCGGGATATGACGTATTCACGTACGTAAATAGGCGTCCACCAGAGGAAGGAGCGACCGCGAGAGGAACAGCTTTCAAAATAAATCCTTCATTCAATATAAATCTGGAAACAAGTCAGATTTTTATTTTTTTAATTATTGATCCTTTAATTAAGTAGTCATACCACGATGCTAAAATACTGCATGCAGAATCATACGTAAGTAAACAAAAGTGCTTGTGTTAACATGTTTGTATCAGCAAACTATCAAAAGTAAAAGTACTCCAATGGAGTTTTATGTTATTACATATACATCCCATTCTATTATTAGATCATTATTATGATCTACGTCTTAATGTTCAAGCAGCACTTTCGAAGTCATAGCTACTATTGCAGTGTTTCCATATGGTGGTTATTTTACAGGATGCTTAGACCAAATGTACTTTCATTTGACTATTAGGCAGATGTTTGTTCATCAATTAAATGAACAAAGAACTGGAGCTGGGTATTGATGTCGGTGCCTATATGGCAGCTTACGTGGAGAATCTAAATATGTTTTAACCTTTTTTTGCATCTAAAATAAAAAATATTGCCTAAATAAAACAAATCAGGTAATATCTGCTCAACGGATAACTTAACAAACCTAAGATCTGACCAACCATCGATACCTTTTCGATATTCTGTACTTTGTGCATTTTGGTAGAGGTCCGAGCCCTAGGATACATAATTTCTCCATCAGTTTTATTCCTGGCAGAGCGGCGAAGGCTTTGAAACAATAACATTTACAGAAAACATAAATTAACAGTTAGTAGCGCTAACAAAAAAACAAAAAAGATCCACATATTTTAAAAGCATGTTGGAAGTGGATTCATTTGGGCAACATTTTATATACAGTAGAGTATGAATATAAAATATATTAATTTACTCAATTACCTTTTTAACTGAACTATATTTATTTGACATGAATCATCATTATATAAACACCTTTATCATTAATCAGTTGAGTATGTTATGGGCACTCTTCGTATTGGTTTTGAACCCTGTTGCCCCCCCCCCACACACACACACACACAAAGGCTTTTATTTTCTTGGTACAAGCGCTCGACATCCGGGCACAATCTCGCGTGATTTACTACGAAGCCGGATTGCACGTGTGCGTATTTCACGTGAGGGCCACAAACATATCAGCTGTGGAGGGAGGTAGAAGGTGTTGATGGTTGAACAAAAGCCAACTCCGCAACAGCTCGGCATTTACAAATCATGATCGAGACTCCGTGAACTCTGCGGACACAACGCCTTTGGATTAATGGACGTGTCCGGCAGTTGAACCACGTTTCTCCGGGGCCTCTGGACGTATTTCAACATGTGGGTATTCGGTACTGCACGTCCGCACAGGTTGCTACTTGTTTGGTCTAGAAGAGCGCGCGGGTCTGCGTCCGGAGCACGGGTGGGCCCTCCGTTCGCCTCCCACCATGCCACAGCCGCCCTCCTGCGCGCGGAGGGCAGCAGCGTCGGCCCCGCTGCGGGGCGGCGACGCCGAGTGTCAAACCCCGCCGGTGTCCAACGCAAGCCTGCAGCGTCTGATGGACGGCAGGACGGTGAGAGGTCCGCTCAGAGCGACGCGTGGAAAAACGAGATCCCCCAAGGTCAGAAGCCAAATCCGAGGAGGGGAGACGACCGCAGGGTGTCACCTGAACTCAGGAAACTGTGTCTGGAGGATTTCCCCGCAGAGAGGGAGAGGCCGGCCAGGCAGAGGTCAGCACCGGACTCCCAAGCGGAGAGCTATGAGGTCGTGTTCGGCATCGCCCCCTGTCTCTTGGCTCTCACCCAGGGTAGAAGGAGAGCCCGTAAACTGTTTGTAAAAGACGGCGAGGCCTCTCACAGGGCGTCTGTGCTGAAGGTGTGCGAGGAGGCTCATCGGCGAGGGGTCCAAGTCCATCGGGTCGGTAAGAAAGATCTGGACAAGATGTCTTCCGGGCGCGTACACCAAGGAGTGTGTCTGCAAGCCAGTCCTCTGGGCTACCTCACCGAGGACTCCGCACCCGCAGGAACAGACACTGGCACCCCTCTCTGGCTCGTCCTGGAGGGCATTCAGGACCCGATGAACCTCGGCGCCATCCTGCGCTCTGCTTATTTCCTGGGCGTGGACGGAGTCGCCAGCAGCCTTCGCCACAGCTGCCCGCTGTCTCCAGTGGTCAGCAAGGCCAGCTCCGGCGTCATGGAGGTGATTGGGGTGTATGGGTACGAAAACCTTGAAGCTATGCTCAAGTTAAAGGTGTCTCGGGGCTGGCAGGTGGTCGGCACAGTGGGAGCTGGAGCCGAGGAGTCCCAGACTCCTGCCACCCAGTGCTCAGACTTTCAGGTGACCAAGCCCACGTTGTTGTTGATGGGGGGTGAGGGCGAGGGGTTGTCTCAGGAGCTGCTCTCTCTGTGCCAAGCCCTCCTCACCATCCCAGCTGGCAGAGAGTTGTTCCCCGGGATAGAGTCCCTCAACGTCTCTGTAGCCGCCGGCATTCTGCTGCACTCTCTGCTGCTCTCCAGGAGGCTGACCAGGTGATGACGACAACCCCCGGATACCTGCCTTCTGCTCTAACAGAAGGTGCGAGGGAGCTGAGAAGGAGGCATTAATGGACAACCGAGTCCCACAGCTGATGAAAGGGAACATTTCACTGCAGTCTTCACGAGCGGCTTCAAAGGGCAAGCCTGATGGTGTTCTGTATTTTTCTAATTGTCAACAGGTTCCATGAAAAGCCCCAAATCAACAGAATATCGTGTGTGTGTACCCTGATATGTATCTTCTTCTGCCGTGCCATAGCGCGCCATTGTTGGGTGACAAATGTTTCTTCATCACCATGAACACCCACCCTGTAAGTTCATTCTCACTCAGTCCCACACAAGCAGTCCTGCTGCCCCAAACACTCACTAGGAGCACCAAATGTGGATGCATCCACCGCTGGAAATAGTCCCCAACAAATTCATAATAAACTGCATATCTGTGAGGCCTTTTACGAAGATGTTCATCTTCAGTGGGAGCCAATGTGTTTGGAGCCGAGTGCCGCAGACGGGAGAGAGGTCAGCAGGACATTTGGTCTCCTCACGGGATTAGCTGACTGCAAGAACAATATAGAATAACACCAGGCTTATCCTTTTTAAAATGCGCCGCTGTTGCTCACTTGAAATAGCTAATGTTAATGATGTCACACGTCTGCCTGTAACGCTGCTGCTGCTGCTCATGCTCCGTGCTGTGCGGGAAAACCACATCTCACCTGCTCTGGTTGTGTGGCCATTAAAGTGAAGTGAATGAGCTTGGTGGATTTATTTTATTTTGAATGAAATGATACTTTATTGAGTCTTGTACATATGTGTCATGTTTTCTTTTGACATTTTAGAGTCCATATTGTTAGATTTCACAGACATGTTTTTAAATTATAAAAACAAGGATTGAATGTTGCTCCACGAGAATTATGTTCATTAGCATTGTGGAGAAGGCTTTGGAGCAGCATAGGCCGTCGTGTGGGGAGGAGAAAATATATTTCAACAGTTAAATGAATATAAAAAATGTGGGGTGAAATGTGTTCTTCTTGGTGGCCAATCAAAAATGTCTTGGTTTGGCCGGGAAATGAATTAGGACTCATGACTTCAGCGTTTCTAAGCAACACGTGTATTTCATTGTGCAATCCTGTGTTGTATAATGACAATAAAGCTGAGCCTCTTACCTTAAATATTACTGTAGTTTAGACAAACAATAATGCATCTTTCTCAAAGCCCCAGTAATAACATGCGTATTGTTTCTGCCCATGTATGTTTCTGACATTGAGTCCCATGGTTGTTTCTGACAATGGGGTCCTTGTGTAATTTATATTTTTACGTCATACCATAAAAGAAGTGAAAGAAGTACTCAGATCTTTTACTTAATGCATGGAGCAAGCGGCATGAAATGGAAATAATCAAGTAAAGTACCTCCTCAAAATTTTACTTAAATTTAATTAAATCTATATAGCCCAATATCACAAATCACATTTTGCCTCAAAGGGCTTTACATTCTGTAACATACGACACCCTCTGTCCTTAGACCCTCGATTCACTAAGGAAAAACTACCCAAAAAAAAACTTTTTAACAGGGAAAAAAAAAGGACTGAAACCTCAGGAAGAGCAGCAGAGGAGGGATCCCTCTCCCAGAATTCATAGCAGAAAATAATAGTACATACAGTTATGTGCATCGCTTGAGTAAAATGTACTTAGTTAAAGTCCACCGCTGTAAAAAACAAAACAAAAAAAAGCATCTGACGTCTGGAAAGTAGTAACAGTTATAGTAGTTGTTGAAAAATAACGCAACACACACTGGCCACGCGGTGGCGCTATGCACAAGCGGCGCTACCGACGAGCCAGTTTGGCGACTGAGGAAGAAGAGCGGGGCACACAATGCACTGCTCGGCTGACAAGGGTTGTGTCTCCCTGATTTTCGCGATAAATCTCCAATTCAGTGGAAACTTGTGAAAGGGCAGCGGCGGCGCCGTCCTGTTCCTCTCTGTACGGATTTAGTGAGTATAAGAAGCCGCTGGCCGGAAACGTCGGCGAGTGGTGCAACTAATCCTAAACATTGGATTACACAGTGAAGGCTGCATGAAGGAGCTGCCCAGCCCGACGGGGGCTTGGCCGACACCCTCGTTTATGGAAATCGACACCGAGGCTTTGATATTTGGGCCTTGATTTTTTTTTTCTCTCTCTCTCTTTATGATGGAGGTGGGACGAAAGAAGAATTGTGTGTGAAGAAGCGAGGTATTATTATTCTGCGGGCGATTGGTTGCAACAACAGCGAAAAAGAAGGGGGGGGGAAAGCTCCCGTATTCTTCCTGCTCCAGTTTTTAAAAATAAAAAACCCCCAATTAAAAGGTTCTTGCTGGTGGCTTAGCGAGCTAACAGCTGGGTCGGCTAACGCTAGCTAGCCAGAGTGCTAACGTTACGTCTTTCTTTTGATGTGATGCGAGTTCAACCATTTCCATCGGCCGTCAACATTTCGACAGCGGAACATTTAGTCTGCGTGGCTGCGGACTGTTAGTTAGCTTCGCAGTCTACTGCCCAGCGCGTCTGTCCCCACACACACGGTTCAAGAATATAGTTTTATCCTTAGGCTGCTGGCTGGATATATTGTACTGCATTGAGTTAGCCGTGCATGCTAGCCAAATGAGCAGAAGCTAATTCGGCTGTAGTCAACACTGACCTAACGTCAGCTAGCGTTAGCATTAAGTGCTTTAACTGAACCAGACAGCTCATTTTACGCCGTTTAGATTGGGAGTGATTAACAATAGCTGTGGTCAACAGTAATGCCTAACATTTCCCGTTAACGCGACATCATGTCACGGCCGCCGGGGTGTTAAGTGTCGGATGCCTGGGTTATTGGCCTCGCTAGCTAACTAGCTAACCGTATAATTTTTGCTAAGAGGCAAATACATTTGTCAGCGTGTGCAGAAATTTTAGGAAACCCTGGACGTCAGAGTTGCCTTGAGCAATGGCAACGTTGGCGTGAGTTTAATTTTGAAATCGACGCAGAGGCGCTTCGGCCTCGTTTCTCTTCAACACAACTGGACTTGTCTTTTTTTATTTATTTTTTTTGTTTACATGCGTCCAACTTATCTGGTTGTCGGTTGAATTTCCTGCTAGCAAGCTGATGTTAGCCGTCTGCCGGACCCAGTCTGCTATGTCCTGACACTCGTGCGATATTTTACGTCCCCGCGTGGATCGAGGTTTGCGTTCAGATTCAGTGAGATGACACTAAAATTTCGCCGAAAGAAAGGCACCGATGCCGATGGACTGCTGTCAAAGGACGGTAAATAATAGCCACTGGTTCCATTAACGCCATTTTAACAGGGGGGGTCCCTGCGAGGGCCTGTGCGGTGCTGTTTTATTTGCGGTTCGGTGCCTTCCGCCGGACCGGGACTTGAATAAAGTGCCTTTGGTCTCACTGGAGTTGCAGAAGAAGGTGCCGTTTCAACATGGAGGGCCAGAGCCGAGGCGCCGGATTCAGGCAGAGCCGACGGTCCCGGTCACAGCGCGACAGGGAGCGGCGGCGGAGGAGAGTGAACCTGCCCGAGGAGCGGGCCACATCCCTGTCCTCGGGCTCCGAGCGGGAGGCTCGCGGGACGAACAGTGTCCTGGGTCCCGGTGGGAGAGAATGCCGGCCCGGTTTTGGGAGGCACAGGCCTCCACGTCGGAGGAAGAGAGAGTCGGTGTCCTGCGAGGAAGACATCATTGATGGCTTCGCCATCGCGAGCTTTATCAGCCTCGAGGCACTGGAGGTAAATGCCTGGATTGTACGGTTTTGCACCCAGTCATCAGCTGTCATTCATCAAACAGCATTTATTTTGAACATGAACAAAGTGGTGGATCACGCTACAGCATGGCATTAATATGGCAGGCAGCTGGCACAATCCCTAACCTCTAATTTATTTAATTTGACTTGGCGCATATAGAGCAGCGTGATTGAAACTTAGATAACTAATTTTAATCGCTGTCCAGCACGTCAGATCATGCCTTCTTCCCTGTAGAGGTGAGGGTGCTAAAGGTGTGGAAGAAGCTGCAAAATGAACTCCTCAACTCTCAGGCCAAACCCCAAACCTCAAAGCATCCCTCTGATGGGTTCTGGAGAGGCCTTAATTATTCATGTTCTAAGTCTGCAAGGTGTTGATGAGCTGCCAAATGGCTTTCCAGAGAAGCCGGGGGGCTAATCCACAAGAAAAAGTATAATTTTGTATTACCCAACAGAAGAGATTGTGTTAAAGTACTTGGACCTGGACTCTTCACCAAATCCTTCTCATTCCTAACTTTGCTCAGGTCTGTTGTCTATCCATCAAGACAGGCAGGAAGTTGGTGAGTTAGCGTGAAGTATGGACTTACTTGACTGCAGCATAAGTACATATGTGTATATAATTATTTACACGATGTTGACATGTTGCACAATTCGCATTCTGATGAAGAGAAAATCATGTTTAATGTCCGTTCATATGCTGTCAGGGTGGATCCGGTGGCATTTGCTTGGACCTCTGCGTCAGGACAGGAAGCCAGATTATTTGTCAGTACGTTAATGTTGTAAAACTGCCCATTTACACACACACACACACACACAGGCCCGCAGTTCTCCTGGGTAACTTGATTTTACTGTCAAGTGAACCTGTGAATGCAAAGGTTGATGGTTGGTTATTATCCGCTAATAGGAAGAAGCGCACCAGCAAAAAGTACAGTGTTTAGTGGTGGTATGTGGCAATTTCCTTTTGTAAATGTCAAATTTACTGCCTGACTTTACTAACAACAGTAACTGCCCACAGTTATTCTGTAAAAGATTAATTTATTTAAAAACAGTTCCACCATTTGGACTGACAAGCTTCGGTGACTTTCATGTTGAGTTACCTGCACTTTATTTCTTTATTTACTTATTCTTTAATCCAAATGCAGGTATCTTATTTTGGCTGCTGTATTCTATAATATAATAATAATTTCTATAATAAACAACACAAACTTTATAACTTTGACAGATCCAAGCGAACCCGTCTGCCAAACAGAATAATGACTGGCAGTTTTCAGTGTTTTTGTTGTTGTCTTTATAAAGTCTGGATTAAAAAAACTCCAGAGTAGTTGTGAAAATGTTCAGTTCGCTTAATACACACAGTCGCTTTTCTTTCATGGAGAACTCACCTTTTTTCTGCACAACACTCTTGGGGTTTCAAGAACAACCTTGTACTCAAACTGTCTTTGCATATAAGTCCCCGGATCCCAACCTTTTTAGCTCGCGACACTTTATAGCCAAGCAATGCCTACTCACAACCCCTCGTCGCAGACGGGTTATGTACAGAATGGGCAGTTTGGTGAAATTGTGACCTCATTTTAATAATATTTAGACCCTTAAGGAGTAATACTTTCCAGTATATCACAGGGGGTAAAAAAAATAAAGGTTTCATGTAGCAGAAATTCTTATTTCTCCTTTCTAACTTTTTAAGCATCCCACAACCCGTCAGATTTGTCTTCTGACCTCTCGGGGTAGACGAGTGGGGGATGATAAGTGGTCAGAAAGATGTCGAACATCTGTGCTCTTCAACGATGTCCTCAAAGAATCCTTGCGTGAATTACATTTTTTTTTTTTTTTTTTTAATGGTATCATTTGTCAGAGAAGTGTTGATTCAACTCTACGGCAGTTTAAAAAAGAAGAAAGTAATTCTGATATTTTTAAATGACACGCAAACAGCTGAAGTAATAGTCTCATGCAGGCTGTTTTGATCACATTACTTCATTTCTGTGTTTCTATTTTTGTGATCACTCAGAGTCGAAACTGTGCACAAATGAGGTCTGTCAGGACATTAATCACCGTGTAACTAGCCCTATGGTCTTTGCCCTCAGGCATACGCATTCATGCTTATTGGTAAACACTGACGTTTTTGTTTTTTCACTCCTTTTTAGATGGACTGCTCTCTGAAACCCAGTCAGCGCACTGATATGCTGGGGAGGAGGAACAAGGGGAAGAGAGGGCCAGAGGAGAACGGTGGCGGGCCGCTGTCAGAGCCGGAGGAAGGGGCACCGCACAGCTACTCCAGCAGCTGTTGGAAAAATAGCAGAAATAAGAGGAGGAGGATAGAGGTGAACTCCAATGAGCTTTCGTGTTTCGGTTGGATCCACCTTCACCTTGTCATATGAGATGTCGAGCTAATTCTTAATCAAATAGCAATACATCCTGTCATTGAAAATGACCTTGTAAAACTGGTTTTACAACACGCGTCATTCAAGGGTGTTTTTGTTAATGAAGCAGCGCAGGGTGATTCCTCACAACCAGGGAATATTTTTTTTAAACAAACTAAAATCAAAATAATCAAAATGTTTCCATTTAGCATTTCTTTACAACCTGTTTGAAAACCATTGGCGCTAATACAATGTATTCTTATTTTTTTAGGGACAGCCTTTGGAGACTGGCTACATTGTGAGTTTTCTAATGTTTTAGTGAACACGATGTTCTGATGTATCAGTGTCCTGCAACACCGTGCAGCCTTTCTGCAAACTGCTCTAAAACTGTACGCTGCCTGAAAGATTGTAAAAGAAGCAAATCTGAATGTGTTTTTTATTTAATATTTTTACCTTTCTTCTTTCAGTGTGACACTGAGAGCGACACGGGAGACAAGGTGTTTACTGCTTACTTGTTATCTTATCAATAATAATTGCAGGATTTTCTTATTAGTTAATGAATGTGTGATACTTAACACAGTTTGCACTGTTTGTCATAGTTTGTAAAGGAACTTTGTTGTGTGTGTTTGTGGGGGGGGGGGGGGCGTATTCTTGAATGGGAACACAAAAACATAAATTCCCTCTTTGACATTTGTAAAGATATTGTATTCAATTGATGGGTCGTATAATAGACTGTCACACTTGATGCAATCGTGATATGGTATAAGAAATTGCTGGTTAATATGTTGACCTTTTGAGTAGGGCGGAAGACTAGAAAGGCGCTATACAAATGCAGTCCTTTTACCATTTAACTCCATTGTTTTGTATCCCCCATCTAGGCGTCCGACAATGACATGGACCCAGTCTTCACAGTCAGTACTAGGAAAGGTATGAGAAATTCAGTGCTGCCAGTCCACTCTTTATTTTTTCTTGCTGCTTCACGTTCATGAAACGGTGAGCTGAGGTGTCAGTCGATGGGCCCTCACAAGCCTATATTTAGACCTTAAATGAAAATTATTAAAGTAGCTCGGATTGTTTTCATTCTTGTGTCGTTGCATTTTGATTTACTGGGACGTTGGTGCTGATTCCAGTCAGTTATCTGCAAATATGAACGGCTCAGAATACGCGGCGTACGCTGTGCTGTACATTGATGTGATATGACATGGAAGACCAGGAGTTTGGTATTCCAGGAGTGTGGGTTTAGTCAATAATGACGCGTGAGTTTCTGTGCCTCAGTGTACATCCCAGGGCTGTACCCGAATAAGAATATTCCATGGGTCTATTTTGTACCAGCTCTGACTGTTCTCGGAAAAAGTATTTACATCTAAAATTTGGACCAGTGAAAACCTGTGTTTCCTCTCTGCATACGTTGCATCTCTCACACTTCCCTCCTGTCACTCGGCACGGTAATTCGCAGGAAAGGTAAAACGCTGACTGATGTTCTCTTCTTTAGTTGTGGAGCCTGCCCCCTCAAACATGGGCACATCCATGGGCAAAAGCTGCCCGCCTCTACCGGCACGTTGTGGCGGCGTCTCACGGTTGATGGTGACCCCGAGAGTATCTGGCCTGGAGCGAAGCCAGGAGAGAAACTTGGAGCAGCATTTCCCAGAGCCTGTTTCTACTTCTACCTCTTCTGCCTCCTTCTCTTGCCTGCCTTCCCACCCAGTCACAGCCTCAGGCGCGGTCCCCCGGCCCAGCCCGTTCAACGGTAACGGCAGCCGCCACAACGGCAGCCCCCCACTCTCCAAACCCAAGCCCTTTCACACTTTGCCTGGACGATCTCACTTCTACAACAGGTATGTTAATTAGGAGTATTACATTCATCTTAGTTTTTACAGAGAATCCCTGCTGGCGTCATTCTTTTTTTCAGGGAGTAGTTTTTGTGTGCTTTAAATGGCAAACATGATTCATTGTTTTCTGCTTTCTTTCTTCTCAGGAGCAGCACCCCAGTCAAACCTCTGTCATCTGCTTCATCTGTTGCGTCTTCCTCATCCTCCATGCGCCCCCCGACTCCTTCCACCAGTGTGTCACTGCCCTATAACAGGGGCTCAGCATCCTCAGGACCCCTCCGACCCCCATCCCGAGCCAGCTCTGGGGCCCTGTTCACGGCCTCACCTGGCCTTCCTCCCCCTCCCCCTCTGCTACAAGGTCCTGCCCACTCAACAGCAGCAGGTACAGTCAACAGAAAAGCTACTTTTCACTGCCGCTTCAGTCTGTTGGGCTGTTTCAGTTGACTAATACTAAAATAAACCAAACCCAGACTTCCTCTGGCGGTTGTCTGGGTTGCTGAGGAAGTTGTAAATTGATGAACTTAGGTCTGATCACATAAGCACTATTAAGTATTACATTGCTTGTATACAGCAGAAGCTGCATGTTGTACTGTATTGTATTTGGAAACTGGTAAAGTAAAGTTGCACCTTAAAAACAAATGTGTTATTCTTGTCTGTTAAATTCCTTCTAGCAGGTGGTAAAAGCAGCCACTATAATGTATCAACATTTGGCACATTATATACTTTTTATGCTAGTGACAATCTGCGATATGATTATGATGTGAATGTTTTATTTTCAATAATTCACGTTATTTATTTTCTCTCCCTTTTTTTGACACCCTCCACAATAGATCAGGAAATAATGCGCCAAAACTTAAACTCCCACTTCTTGAACTCACAAGAGCGCGAGGGCAGACGCAGCGTCCCAGGGGCAGAAAACAATGCAGCAGCCGCGGGCCGCTCCACCCCCGGTGGTCCATCAGCATCAGGCTCCGCACCGGGTTCCTCAGGCCGGACGTCTCAGAACCAGCCGAACATCACGCCCCTGGCCTTCCAGTTCCATCAGCACAACCACCAGCACCAGCACATGCACACGCATCAACACTTCACGCCCTTCATGCACCCCACAGCTACCGCACCGCCTCTGGTGAGATGCTCTCTGCCGTTATGCTGAACATCTGTGTCGTGCTTGAAATTCCAGTGTGGCTGGAATGTGTTTGGTTTTTTTTATTATTTTTTTTATTTTGAGATGTTTTAACCCACGCACTGCTTTTGTCTATTAGTTTGATAAGTATCCCGGCAAAATGGACGGGCTGTACCGAAACCCTGTGAGTACTTTGTACAATCTTACTGATTATGTATGTGACAATAATTTACAGATTACCAGATTAAATGAAACACCAACAAGGTTGGGAATACATTTCAGGTCTGTTTTAGGTCCTTAGACAGCTGAAATAATGACAAGATTTCAAGTCTACCAAACAGCATTGATTTAATTCAGTTGTTCAGCGGTCACTAAATGATGTGTGTGTGTGTGTGTGTCGTTGTAGTTCTTCACACAATACCCACCACCCTCAGTGCCGAGTATCCAGCCTGTGATTCCTCCCACTGGGCCTTTCAGCAACTTGCAAGGAGCATTTCAGCCAAAGGTTCGATTCTCTCTACATCTTTGTATTACTAATTCCTAGACGCCCACCAGACTTAATTTTGTCAGTGGGACTTTTTTGTCTCGTTCATTTGAACACTCAAACTGGCATTCCACTGAGCACGTTTCTTTTAACAATTAGGACATCCCAGACAATGTCAAAAGCACTGGAGGGTAATTTATCGAGGAGCACTGACTCTCTCACAACGGGGGCTTCATAAAGACTCTTCCTTTTTTGTAATCTCATGTCCTTACTTACTTCTGAAAGAGTGATTTTAGAATCTGTTGCGGTCTAGTCGGTGCTTGGGCCTACCGGCTCCAGTTACAGTGAGAACGCATGAAGGAAAGGCACTGAAAAGGAAAAGAGTAACGTCAGATGTTGAACAGTTGTAGATCAGTAGGCTGTGGCTGATGTGTTGTGCTGTGTGTGACAGCCTCTTGTCCCTCAGGGAACTGGTCCTGATATAAGCGCACGACTTGGGGTTGTGCCTCACCACCTGCAGCCCAAGGACCCCAGGGTAAGGACAGCATGCTTACTTAAAAGCTGAAGTTTGCATCATTCCTTTTGTTTGCATACAACCTAAGAGATGTGGACAGTCAGTTTAGGCTAGGATGTGCTGCGACATGGGCCTAGTCAGTGCAGCAAAGAGCGCAAAACTATTCCTGATAAAGAAGCAGCTCTGTTGATGTAAAAGTGGTTTTACACTTCTGTTCTCTTGTAGCTAACTGATCCATTTGGGACATCGTTGAAAATCAGTAATGTAAGCAAAAACAGATGTTTTTGAATCCCTTGGCTCCTTAAAACCTTCAGCCTGTTTTACTTTCTCACTGCTTCACTCACTCTTCGCACTAATCTCACTTGTAATCTTGACTGCTACTGGTCTATCCTCTGCCCTTGCACACCCAGTTAGATATTTCAGAACCAGACATTACGGCGTGTATAATGTATGTGGTTGTTCTTTCCCACCCCTCGTGATTTTCTTGTATAGCTGCTTATGCATTTTTCACTGATCTTTTTTTAATTTTATTTCCCCAAACTTATACTGAGCTCTCGAGAGTAGCCTTATCTCCAGCCTGGAAAACCCCAACCTTGTGTAGAGGCTGGCCAAGATATTTCTGAACAACAGGAAGAACACCTGACTCTGTGTGCAAAGGCCTTAAAGTCGTACATGCAAGATTCATGGAACAGCACAGTAAACCCCCTGTGACTTTTGTTCTGTGCAGAAACCAGGAAAATGGTGTGCTATGCATGTATATGTGGCCTGGATGATTCTAAGCCATCAGAAGAAAGTAAAGGTATGTGTTTCTAATTGAAATCATTTGTCGCGATTTCCCCGGCTTTGTAAAGTCAGCTCAATTGAAAAGTCGTTGTATCCCAGTGAGACTCAGTGGGACAGAGAGGTTCAAATGGAAGGTGTCGTGGCCCCTTTAAATGCCTAGTTAACCCTCCTACCCATCTCTTTCAGCTGATGCAGGCTGATCCTCACAAGTTGGACTTCCGTAGTGACTTGCTGGCCCGTCTTCCTGGAGCTGGGGGACTGGGCCCCCTGGGGCCCATAGGAGGAGCCCTGCCTCCCACTCATGATCTGACCAGACCTCCCAGTCTGTTCTCAGCTACAGGTGCATGCCTGAACAGTTGACAGAATGTGAATTTACTGTTTATTTGAGAACAGTGCTGCATGACTAAAATGTGGTATTCAAGCTGTCTGGGCAGTTTTTTTTCCTTGTTATGTTTCAGTATTTCTATTTTGCGCACATAATTCTGTCAAATTTCTTGAAGAACTCATTAGTTCCTTCTCTTACCACATGTCATTGTTTGCTTTTTGATTCATATTGTCCTCACATCCCTTAGGTTTGACTGTATGAAGGGTGTGAGTAGCTTGATGCACTTGATTTGATGACATTTTCTTTCCTTTTTTTTTTTTTTTTTTTTTTTACTTCTGCTTCTTTCCCTCAGGGCCAGTCAATCCGTCCTCAGCTCCTTTCATCTCCCCATCTACGCCCCACTCCTCTTTCCTCGCACCAACTGCACACTTGGGTAAGAGCAGCTTAAAATGGCACATCTGTGTGCCACTTGTACACCACAACCAATGTCACTTTGATTCACCCACTCCAGATTTTCCTTTGCCCGTGACCATTCAGAAATGAATGGGAATCATCACAAATGTAACTTGGAATTTGGCTGAAGTTGTGATGCAGTGAAACTCTTATCACACAGTATTTTTGATCGTTGTCCATGTTCTTACTTCTAAATGGAGACATTTCCCGAAGTTTCAGCATAGCTTAAAGCTTGTGTAGGAATATAATTCCATGAACGTCTGTATCAGCGCAGTATTTGACGTTTATCTGCGTTGGTGTTTTAGATCCGTATGGCCGATCCCCACCCTTCACCCCACTGGGAGCCCTTGGTTCTGGTGCCTTTGGAGGACTTGGCAGCCCAACATTGGGTCAGTCTTACAGTATCTCTACTCTTGAAACATGAGGCTTAAAGGATAGATTCAGATTTTTGCAAGTCTGTCTTAATACAATCCTCACATGTCATATGTATGACGAAAGAGTAAGTGGCCGTTCAGTTGAAAACAGACCTGCTTGAACGCAACGCGTCGGAGGTGGCGTGTAGCTTCAGATATCTGTGAGACAATAAAATGCGATCTAGTAAGTCCAGTTTGAGTAAGAGATCCGTGAGTTTGAAGGCTTATTAGACGCCAAAACACTGCACAGCGGTTTATATTACTGTGAGACAGGATTTTACAACCCTGGGGGCACGGAAGCACTTGTTTTAGCTTTTGTTTTGCGACGATCACGGGGTGAAAAGTAGAAATATGGCATGTGCTTAATACAATTATTTGCCAGGAATCTGCCCTTGCACGTATTTGATTGGCCACTGCAGAGCCTTGCCAGATGACGTCACATTGCTTTGCGGCAAACGTTGAGCCAGGTTCAGCTTTTTTGCCGGACGACGCCACCTGCGTTGGCAGGCTGATTTTTATTTTTATTTTCCCGCTGGGCTTAAGACGGCCTTATTGGTCATTGCAATCGTTCCGCCTCTCCGTACTGGCCGTGAAGTGATCCATTCTAGGTGACTCCACTTAAGAAATTGGGGACAACATCCACAGTCCTCCGTCGGTTCAAAATTGTGTCCTAAAGGTCAGCTGATGCTAATATGAGGCTTCAAGAGTCTGAGTTAGCCAAATCTAGTGCGTATTCTCATCCTGGATGTCCTGTGTAGATTTATTGCTGGTGTTGTGTATGGACAACAAACCTAAATGCAACCACCAGGAAGCATCTCCCTACCTCGACTCAACAAGGAAATGCTGTGTGAGGAAGCACACAGAGGGAATATTAGCTCCAGCTGAACTTAGAAATGCATTTTTGCACAGAATACTGTGGATTTTGTCCCGTCTTTTACAGTGTAGTCGCACTAGGAAGGGATCACGTCACAGCCAGTATGGACAGGAGGAATAATTACAGCAACCAATAAATCGACACACATGTGGCATATGAGCTTTGCATTAAGACAGACTTGAAAAATCCAAACCTATCCTTTAAGTCCCACGGCAACTCAAGAGCTCTGTCTTTAGAGTAGATGCTGTAAGGTACAGTATATACGTGCATGTTAAAGAGTATTCAGGGTTTGTGATTACAACTTGTCACTGATAAAAGTGTAATATTTGGACCTTAAGAAAAGGCTGACTGGTTGCCTTCGATTTAGTCAAAGGATCGAGTGTGTGTGTGTGTGTGTGGGCAGAAAACAATTAGCCGTCTCACCCACGTAGTGCAATAAGTAGTGTTTTTAAATGTCTAAATCTTCAACACATCTGTCTGAGCGTGGGAGTATTGTAAAACACACAAATTGGCACATTTACTGTGATTGGAGCTCCTCTCCATACTCGGCTAATGGAAAACGATCGCGTTTTGGCTTGTCGAGTCGTACCTCTCCTGGTTGACCTTGGCAATCACGTCTGTTCAAAACAGAGCCGGCGCACGGAGAAGCAATGCATTTTACGCCACGGCTATATTTCCATGCACATAAGCATGAGCTCACTAGTGTGACCCTTTGCTAGTTAATGTATATTGTAACTTTTGAGCTGGCCTCCATAGACCCCCTCCACAACAAATCTGACGTCTTTGTTGCAGACCTCTTACAATTTACAATGAAAATCCGTAACACAAAAAGATCATACATTATTTTCACTCAGGACAGTCTGGAAACATCTTGAATTAAAATGTTGTAAAGTCAAATGAACACTTAGGAAGATTAACGTGCATTTTGCAGGTTATTTTAAGTACTGGCAAAAGTAACGGATTAATCCAAATTGTAGGTACTTGTACTGTATGATTACATTCAGCAGCTAATCTGCTAACGCAGTGTGGGTTGTAAAGCTAACTCTTAGCGGTATTGAAAAGAGGAACTGGGGAGGTGGCTGCTTCCAAAGAGACTGATAAACTTTCATGCTAGCCTGTTGTTCTCATGAGAGGTTTATGATTGTGTCTCATGCCATTATCAGAGACAATAAAATAGATATTGTGTTGTGAGCATTGCTTGTGACAGTGCGATGGTTTAATAGTAGGATATCAGGAGGCTTTAACAAAACCATTAACAACACAGTTTTCTTTTTATTCTATACTATATTGCCATTTCACGCTTATCAGAATGCTCCTACTAACTGTAAAACAGCTACAGCGGATATTTTGTGAGGAACTGAGATCTGGTTCTGATAAGTCTGGAGTCAGAAATGCACGTTGGAGCTTTAACACAGCCTCTCTTCCGTCCTTTTATAACTACCAGTGCAGCTTTGATCTCGGTCTGGGTATTGTTTGAGTGTTTTTGCAGAAACCCTGCTGGCAATATATACAAAACAGTACTTATTGCTGGTTACGTTGCTGAGTCTAAACCTGTTTTCCTCCAAAAATGCTTCTTATATGCATCAGGTGTATAACGTTTTCTAACAGTGCAGCCTCACAAAATTATTTTTTTAAATCAGGAATTATCTGATTAATAAGTAAGTAAACAACACTAAGAAACTGACCAAGCAGTCAGTGTTAACGTTTGTCACGTGACCGTTTTTGGTGCTCTTAGTGTGGGGATTAAAAACCCTTGTCCTACTTCCTCTTCTGACCAGGATAAACTTGTCTTAACTTTGGCCAGGGCATTTGTTTGTCATCACTCACTGCTTTTCTCCTCTCTTAATGCTTTTCTCTCCTGTCTTTATAGCACAGCTACAGCTCAGCAGTCACGGTCAGAGAAATGCTGTGATTGGCTGTGCTGGGCTGTGTCATTGATATACAAGTACAAGGTTGGATGCATAAATTTGAGTAGCTGTAAAGACTGGAAGCAGTCCAAATAAAAGTCCAACATGAAAGCATGGATTAGACGTTCCTGTTGAATTGGGGGGGGGGGTAATGGCTTATTGGGAGGTCGTCCCATTGTTTAGTTGTGTTGGAACAACTAGACTAAGCTGGGAGAGAGAGTTTATTAGCACCCCTGTGCTAAATCACATCATTTTAAGGGTTACAAGGTTTGTTTCGATCAAAATGTCCTTTGTACATGTTGTGACGGAAGTAAGCAACAAGCAAGTTTAGAGCTATAAAATGGACTTGTGTTACTTAGCTGTGTTTACTTAAGAGTTGTTACTGTTACTTTTAATATTAGATGGTAACAACTAAACATGGTGTGAATTTTACTTCCACAAGATGGCAATAGCAGATTTGTACAATATTTATGTGGAAAGTTTTAAGGTTAAAAATCTGTGTTTACATGGCTTCTACCCATTAACTACTACGCTGTTTTTTTGGTTTTTTTTGGTTTGTTTTCTAACTCAAAATATGTCTTTTCGGTCCGCAGCGAGCTCTGTGTTTGGCCCTAAAGATTCACCAGCTAGTGTGGTTGGAAGCTTACCCAACCCCAACCATCATGACCCATGGAACCGTCTACACGGTGGCCCATCTGGCTTCTCTGCTGGCCCCAGCTGGGCTAAAGGGGCAGACAAGCGCGACGAGAGGGATCGAGGGAAGGAAGGAGAGCGGCGAGACATCCCCCACATCAAGGATGAAAAGGACCGGTATGACTGATTTCAATACTGGCTTTATATTTAAAGGGAATAGCTTGGATTATTTTTGACTTGAGGTGGTATTGGTTAGCAATCGGTACCCACGTTACCCCAGGCAGTCCTGTGATCACAGATCTCCCAGCGAGATAGGGACCTGTCAGGCAAAAACTTCAAACAAATCCAGAATAAAAACACACAAAATAGATTTGACCCAACTCAGCAGAATACAACAATTTCCTCTCCTATCTCAATCCTGGAACTGTTTGACTATGTGCCTTCTTGCATTTTTACATCATCCATGCAGCCAGTTAGGCTTGTATTATCAATCCATGTTTTATATACTGTACATACACTTATAACTGCCACACAATTTACTAGTAAAAACTGTAGTTAAAGTGATCCATAAGGCTTGGTATGACTGTTTGTTTGGTATGATTTCCGTTATGTTTAGTTCAGTTTATGACTTTTACTTGTCAGGGACCATGAACAAAAAACAATCCGTCACACACAAGGACAAGAGATGTCTTGCACCAGATTTAGCCACTAGCTTATTTCCATCTGTAACTGTTGTATTATGTTTTGCAGAGACAATATGCTGTATGGCCGACAACCTGTGAGAATGTCTCCAGTTGCCCCTTCCTTCAAGCCCCGCAGTAGCACCCCAGTTTCCCACATAAATGGCCACAGCGGTGGCCTGGCGGGGAGCAGTGTGCCTATTGAAGACATGACACGCAGCTTAAATAGAGACAGAGACCGCGAGCGAGACAGAGATGGGGATAAGAGGCCGCTGCCAACAGTGTCTTCACGGGGGCTGCCTCTTGGCTCTTCATCTTTAGTAGCAGACAGGGACAGACCACGGTCTTCCTCATCTTCTGTGCTCACTACTCCCCCACCCTCCAACCGCTCAGCCCCATCTCCATTGGACCTTTACCCCCGCCCGCTGGCCCCGACAGCACACAGCCTCCACAGCGAGCCGTCACACTCTCAAAGGGACGGCAATCTCCCTGCTTCCTCCGCAGCGTCTGCCTCGGTCACTTCTTTGTCTCAGCCCAAGAAGTCTGACCGGACCACAACACCAGTCTCCAAACCTCCCCTGCTTCTCCCGCCAGTTAAAGTCAAAGAGGAGCGGAAAGAGGAGCCGGAGCATATCCCCATCACCCTGCCTCCCCCTGCGCCCAACCACGGTTTCGAGCGCCCCAACAGCCATCCACACCACCATCGGTCTGGTACCCCTTCTTCGTCCTCTTTATCAGTGACTCCCACTCCAGGTGTTCCCCTAATGTCACACACTCCGAATCACCCTCCTCCCCACCAACACCTTTCCCTGCTAGACCGCTCCAGAGCCATTGAAGCGTATCTGGGCAGCACAGCAGGTGCTGCGGGGTTGGTAGTGGGTCCAGGAGGAGAACGCTTCACCCATGGTCCAACTCACGGACACCCACAGGGTCCACATAGCTTCACCTGGGACCCCTGGAGGGAGCTGGCGGTTCAGCAGCAACATCAGCATCGTAGGGAGGCGTTGGCACTTCGTTCCGACCCTCACTTAGCCCTGCGATCCGATCCACATCTGGCCCGACTGCTCCAGCATCAGCGCTTTATGGAGGCAGAGAGGGTCGCTGCTGTAGCAGCCGCAGCAGCCGCTCCTCACCACCCTCCGACATCTACCTCTACTGCCTCCACCTCCGCTGTCCGCCAGGATTTTGGTCTAATGGCCCACCACTTTGACCGCCCTCCTCACCTTGGACCCCCAGGAGGAGGACTGATGGATGAGGAGCAGCGTGCACAGATCCTGAGGGAAGACTTTGAGCGGGCTCGCTACTTTGGGATGCACCCACACCTCCCTCATGGCTCTCACCTCTCGAGCCCCTCTCATGCTGCTACTGCCGCTCACCTGGAGCAGCTCCACCCAGGGCTTCTCTCCCACTCGCTCCCCCCTGGAGCCTCTCCCGCTCAGCACCACGCTGGCCTCTACGCCCGTCTAGGCTCACTGAACCCACACCACGTGCCCAACGGCATCCTGGCAAAGACCCCTGCAGGCTTGGTGGGAGCTCTGGCAGTGGGGGCACCGCCTCCACTCATTCCGTCCATCACCAGCCGGTCGTCCACACCCCCCCGCAGTTCTAGACTTGGAGGGCCAGGTGAGCTGGCACTGTACAGCGCCCACAAAGACGGAGAGTCGAGATAGTACAGGGACAACACTGGAGGAGATTAAGGGAAATGTCAGGATCACTGTGCTGCTTTCAACCTGCCCCCTTTTCCTCTTGCAGACTACTAAACCCTGCCCTCCCAGTTACACCAAGCCAGCTCCAGCCCAGCCCCCTCAAAAAAAAAAAAGGGTAACCATGACTGGCTGGAGGTGACGGTAGGGAGGGAAATGCAAGACTCATCAGTGTGATTTGGAATATGCGCAATGGTTCTATCAGTGCAATTTAAAGGTACATTGTTTCTGTGCATCCTTGGTGTATTTTTATTTTATACTGACTGTTGGTTATTACAGTAGTCAATTTGGGACGCTGTATGAAGAGGCAGAGGACAGCTATTTTCATTTGTCAAGTGAATTAGGATCCATGCTTTTTTTAAGCAAGCCTTTTCCGGGTGGATTGGATATGACTTTCAGAGGGATGTACACTGTGAAAACATGTCACGGGTTCATCCTCAGCTTGGCTAACTCATGGGATATCATAAAGCCCTCCTCTACATAATTCAACCCTGATTAGGTTTTGTGGATGAGGGTCTTTAGAAATACAGTGGTGAAGTGGTGCTTTCTGTTCTATCTTTGTGTCTTTTTGTCATTGTGAAAAGACAGATTACTGATGAGACCATTTAATGAAGTTCAGTAAGCATCGCACCTCAGTTTTCCTGCTTTACCCCAAAAATCTAAACCCAAACCCTCAACTTCACTGATAATGAGATTCAACCTTTTTATTTTTTGGCTTGGTTTTTTAAATTTTTGTTATTGTTTTCAAAGGATGAATGGTGAAATGAACTGTGCAACACTGTGTGAGTGAACACAGTATTTTAGAGCTTCCTGTAACTGTTTCCCAGTCTCCTCTTGACTATATGTGCAGGACCAGATTATAGTAGTCTAGAGAAATTGCCTTTGTAATTATTATTCTTAACATTAATTATCTTCTATAATAATAAATATATTCACTGTTATGTTATTTGTCTTTGTTTCGGGTATCAACCAGTACTCTTTTCCCCAGGTAGTAATCTGTTTTCAAATGCAAAAGGCTTGCTTCACAGAAAACGTTCCCGTGCTTGTGAACATTAAGCCGCATCCATCGCAACCTCTGGCCTCTTCAAGGATCTCACCTGTGACTTTGCTATGCTGAGAGGGAGGTTTGCCTGTGTCAGTGGTTGTGTGTTCTATCCATTTGGGACTATGGGAGCCTTGTACATTGAACTGTCGAGTTGTTTCGTCAACTAAAATAAGTTATATACATGGATAAGTGGGACATCTGCTGAAGAACTGAAAAAAAAATATATGTACTTGTGTCAGAAGACAACTAGACAGTGGGTATCCTGAGAGGGGAAAAGACTGGGTCGATTATTTTAATATGACCATTTTATACCTTTCAAACCTCTCCCCTAGAGACCACAAAGATTAATTATTAAATGAATTGTTGTTTACGCTGTTGTGTGGGTCTTTTGTTCGGAGTCTCTTAATATCGCTGTCATTTTCAGGATTGATTAATTGTTTTCTTGATTAATCGATTGGTCTATAAAATCTGAAAAAAATGGGGGGGGGGGGGTATCCAGCACAATTCTACAGTAGCCCAAGATGACAAATGAATTGCTTTGTCTGACCAACAGTCCAAAGCCTGTGATAGTCAGCCCATTAATCTTTGGCGTTTCTTATTAAAAAATGGCGATTAATTTTCTTAAAAAATGGCGATTAATTTTCTGTCAATCAGCTAATTGTTTCAGTTTTACTTAAACGACAGGTTACACTTAATTCGACAGGTTATGCTTGACGCTTGAATTCCCCTTGGGATTAATGTAGTATCTATTATCTAAACGGACCAAGTGAAGCTCTGAAGCACCGGTCATAATAATCCCGAATTTAAAGGGAACGAGTGGGACTTTTTTTTCCCTCTCTCTCTCTCTATGCGAAACTTAATCGATAATAAGGTAGTCTTGCATTTCACCGTGCCTCACATGTCCAGATCCTGTGATCGTGCGTTTATCCAAACGGGTGGGGGAAAAACAAAAGGTTTAACACAATTTGTAGCTTCATAACCATCTATTTGTCACTCGAGTATCGGGCGAAATTACTACAAAAACTTGTCTCGAACACAGGGCGAATGTGACACATTAAAATCGTTTTACTGTATAATGTTGGCGATTATTTAAAACCTTAACCGATTAAATTGCGAGGTTTAGTCAAGCGGTCCGCCGACAACGAACGACAGTCAGACAAATATCAACATTTCAAGTGGCGCGCTTGACGCGATCTCGCGAGATTTCCCCCGTGTTCTGTACTTTGTCAGCAGCAGCGGTCCGCCACCATTTCGCTGCGTAAAGTCTCCTCCCCGCGACCGCTACATTCTGCGCCGAAACCCAGTCTCTCCCGGTCCGTATTTTAACTTCTTCCCACAGACCTAGTGGTACCTCGTTGGGTACCGGGAGGCGGTTTGGATTACTGGCATTACGGATTGAGTGCGATTTTGCGCGGATGACGACTCCTTCAGCGAGAATTTAGTAAAAGAAAATTGGTCGGAAATTTCAGGTAGGTGGGAATTTAAGATGGCGGCCTTGAAAGGGAGGGGGGGAAAGGAGGAAGTAATGGGGGAATTGAGGGGGGGCTCAGACTTACGAAAGGACACAATCAAACCGCATTTCACATGGTAGTATTTGTTTTTTAATGCCCTGTGTTGAAATGTGTTGACACTACACTGACCCGAGAGAGGACGGCAAAATAAAAGGGCACGGCACCGAACAAGTTCAAATGTAACTGCGCTTAATGAAATAAATAGCCGTTGAACCATCATTTCCTCACCGTCGCTTCTGAAGAGCCAGCCGTGGACGCAGCGTGGCCCCCCCCAAGTCCCCCGAATAATCATTGCAAAATTTATATGGAACTTTGTAACATTGTTTTTTTGCTCTTTTGTACATTCAGGTAGAATATAAGGCGTATTTGTGCTCGAAACCGAATAATTTCAACGAATTAATTTTCGCGGAGACAGATTTGACCCCACGCAATGACGTCACGAGCGATTGTCCCCCTCTGTAGTGCATGCAGAAGCGGGTTTTAATGCGACTTCTCAGGGCTGGTTTTTTTTTTTTGTCTCCCTGCGAAGCAAACTTATCAAACGTGTCTGCGTAAACGGGCTTGTTTGGAGCTGGAGCATTACATAACCGCGGGTGGGATGGGGCGCCTGCGCATCAAACGAACGCACCCTACCAACTCTTCTATCTTTTTTTTTTTTTTTTTGCTAGTTAGTGAAGCTGTCCCTAAGTGCCACCCGAGCGGTGTTTTCGTACGCGCTAACGTTAGCCAGCCCACCACACTAGCCAAACCGGCGAGCGACGTTAACCGTTTAATTGTGTGGCTTTTTGTGAGGAGCGAGATTCCCGAGCTTTTTCTTTGGGGGGGGGGGGGTGTTATCACTGACACACTCGGATAGGAATGAAAAGTCGAGTCGTTTTTCACCTCATGTACGCAACCAATGCACACAGCGACTGAATAAAGGTGTATTCTCTCCAGGTAAACCACTCTCTACGAGTCCACGTAGCCACAGCTAGCCACGATGAGAAACATGTTACATTTCGGAGACTCTGAAATGAATGACTGGAGGCCCCGCGCGCTCGGTCCACCGGCTTTTAGCTTGCGAGCGCGTGCTGCAGAATTCCTAACGTCTTCCTGTGGGCGACTGCAGCAGATGCGACTCGGAGCTAGCTAACGGAGCTGCTCCTTTAGTGCTGCTTCACGGAGTATTTTTATTACTGCTGCAGAACCCCCCCCCCCCTCACACACACACACACAGAGTAAAACACAAATAGCCAAATATACCAAGTGTTGTCCTAGCAGCGGTTGGCTAGCCTAGCTATCTGAGTGTAGCTGCTGCTCTCGTGACATGTTACTCATCGCCCCACACATTGTGATATATTTTTGTTTACTGATTGCACATCTAATGAAATAAATTCTCCCTTTTTAGCCCCTTTTTTTATTGTTGTTTTTTTTATTGCAAAGCTCTCCATAATCCACGCATCTGTTGTGTAATGTGGCGAGCACAATAGCTCGCGTCAAAAAGAGTTTGTAATTGTGAAGTGGAGAGTGATGCAGTTGCTCCTTTTTTTTTTGTTTTAGTTTTTTTGAGTCCAGTTATAAAGTTACCACCCGTTTTTTTCTATGTTGGCTTCCACAGAATATGTGGAGGGGACCATAATTTCAGCATCCTGGAAGTAGAAAGCACAGAAGATCTGTGTCTCACACCACAGACAGGTGAGAAGTTGTTGGCTCGCACACACACACAGTCAATTCTGAATGTCACATTATGTCCAACATTTGAAGATGGCTTGATTATGGACTTTCTTTTGTCTTTTTTGTAGAAAATAGTCAATTTACAGTCTGATTGTTTGGAAGTAGATCTGTGTCTTTTTTAAGAGTCGGATGACTTGTAGGCGATGAGGAGAATACAATACAATTTCCTATGTCTGACTTAAAAAAAAAAAAAAAAAACGGAGACTGCCTACATTATCTCCAAAAGATTTTATTTGTGCTGAGTTGTTGATGTTTTTATTTATGGCCCTGTTCTTCGTCCACACACTTTGTTAACAAACCTGTATCGCCCCCAGGTGCAGTGTGTATTCGGGGCAGCACAGAGGAAGGAAGCTCTGGGGAGGAGGCGGTGCGGCAGCGTGCCTCTCCGGCTGTGGATGTGCTGGGTGGCAACCCCCGGGCTGCACAGAATGTGGCTGGGGAGGCACCTCGGCATGCCCCGCAGCCGGTTGCAGCTGCCCCCTGCCCAGGCCCTCTGTTCACCAATCCGTCCACTGTGCCGTTGCCGGAGAGCGACAACTCCGCATTCCTCGGCATGGAGAGCGCCCCTCCAACCAACTTGCCTGAGACTCTCCCGATCCGCAGCGACTCCAAGGGAGTCCCCACCGAGGAGAGTGTTTCCGAAGTTGTCGGAGTTTCGAAATCCTTGCCAACGCCCCTCAATGAGGACTGTAGCGCCTCTGCTGAGATGCAAAGGCTTCCAGCTCCCTTTTGTCCACCTCTCACCCCAGATACACAGATTGACAGCACAGTGCAAGAGTTGCAATACGGGTCAAAAACTGCTAAAGAGAAAAGTCAGGCAAACCAGATTCAGCCACCTAGAGAAGGTGCTGGACTTGTGGTTATTACGGGGACAAAGGAGAAAGCGTCCGTCACGTTGGAATATAAACCAGAGACTGGAGCAAACACGGAACTTGGTGGAAAAGAGCACACAGGCGGAAATGTTCTTCCTCAACCCCAATATCAAATCTGTTTCACAGCCTCATCTCCATCTGTCCCACAATCAAGTGTTGGTTTTAAAGCCCAAGATACCACAGAACATGGGGCTGTGGTGCAGTCTGACAGGGATCCACTTGTCCATGCAAATCGAGGCAGCCATATACCTCCGTCAGGTGCTGCGGCGCAGGCGGGAGGTCACCAGGACTCAAAATCGTCTCCGCTCGCTCTGCCCTCATCTGACGACAGCGAGATTAAACAAACTGACATGTCAAGAACACAACCTAAAATCATCAGAGAGATCTCAAATGATGCCAGAGAAATACAGAAAGCAAATTCTTTGGAATCAGTTGAGATGTTTGAGCATGTTAAAGAGCTTGTTGACACTTCTCACAAAGAAACACGACCTCCTTCAGCTGAAACACTTGAGACTCCGAAGGCAAGAGAATTGCTTCCTGGATTATACTCGTCTCCTGGAAAAGGAGGCTCGGTGTCCAGCAGCGCAGCTGGCAGAGAAGACGGCAACACCCAGAGGAGCTGCGATCCCCTTGAAGGAGAGCAGGCGGAGAGTAGCACGAGGGAGAGACAAACTGAAACTTCGTCTGACTTCACAATGCTGCCAGAGGGCTCTTCCTCGCAGGAGAGTTCCCCAAAACCCCCTGCTGCACCCCCTCTGTTTGACACGGGACTAGTTGTCTCGCTGCAGCCGGAGCAGGTTGCTGAAGCAGAAACGTCTCGTCCCTCTGACCAAGTCCCCGCAGCAGAGGCACCGCTGACTGCTGAGCTTGTGCGTTCGGCCAATGCTCAAGAAGTTGTGGTTGTCAGAGAGGAGGCCCATATCGGCGGGGACTGGTCTAACATGCACCCGAATCAGAGTTACCTCCTGCAACGAGAAGACGGCAGCGTCTGCGAAGCTGCCATTGTAAACGATGTGAGCACTGTACACTCTGCTGGAGAACCAAAGCTGCATGAAGAAGGTGTTCAGGCAGATATTGAGTTACACTCGCAACCTGTGGAAGTGTATGAGTTTTGCGGCCTGGTTGAGGAGGTTGCTGAGGAAACGGTCTGTGCCAGTAGTAGTGCACAGACGCCTCGCTCTCCAGGATACGAGGTGAACCTATTCAACGCGTTACTAGAGAACTCCGACGGGTACGCAGTCAAAGAGGACCCAGAGTCGCATCTTGAACCATCTATTCACACATTTAATGAAGGGGACACGGTCATTATTTCCCAGCAGCCCTTGCCTTCATCACATGATGCAAATCAAATACAGGCTTGCTCTAACAATAATTCCCATAATTTGTCCATACAAAACACAAGGGTGGCTGCCGTCGGACAGCATTTGATATTTGACGCTAACCAAGCGGTTGAAGTGGCTAGCTCAAGTGAGGTTTGTTTAGTTGAAGTGGCTGCTGTCACAGCTGACTCATTCAGCGTTGAGCAGCCAGCCAGCAGTCTACAAATTGTGACACCTTGCTCACAGGTCAGTGCAGCAGTCTCGGACCAAACAGTGGCGCGGGATTCTCCTGTAATTCAAACAGTTCTCCAAAAACCGAAAGCAGAAGCAACAGCTGGTACGTTATCTCTCACATCGCCAGGGGTTGCTGGTGAGGACGTAGGGATGGAATCGTCCGTTGCTGTTTCAGTACACGTTTGTCACGTAGAAAGTCAGCCCTCTGTAAATCAGACCCCAGGAGTCGCTGGTGTAAGTGCCACAAGGCCTGCTTTGACGGAGACTCCACCGCAGAGTATTCACAATGCTGCTGTGCCCACAGAAACCAAACCAGTAGCTTTCTGCACCACTCACTCCTCTGGTATTATAAATCCAAAGCTGCTGCTTCTTAATCCTGGAGAAACTCCCCCCCTGAAACACCCACCCTCCCTGTTGGCACAGGTGTCCAAGCAACTGAATGCGGCCAGCAAGCTGCCTAATGCCCGCAGCTCTTTGTCTGAGGAGTGCCTTCCCCAGACTCAGACGCAGTGCTCAGTCAGTAAAACGTCTGTGACAGCAGCTCCGCCAGTCAGGGTGCAGCAGCCTACTGTGAGCGGTAACCTCTCGCTTCAGCTTGACCAGACTGCCTCTGTCACTCCCACAACCTCAACAATCAATTCTGACAAAGAGGCCTTAACTGTCGCTAAAACGTCAACAAGCGAAGCAGATCCTGCGTCCCAAGATGTTGTCACCACTACAAATGCCACCCCACCCACTACGCCTAATGCCCTTTACACGCTCACAGCGTCAGCGGAGCGGGAAGGCACAGTCACGGTGGCGTCTACCAGTCCTAATGACCCCGTCAGCCACCCTGACTCCCTCTATGCGGAAGAAGATAGTGAAGACATGGAGCAGGACGACCCAGCGGGAGAAACCGAGGCTCAGGAGGCCGCTTCAGGACAGGTTAGCAGTCCAGAGGAAGGCAGTGATGAAGAGCCTGATGCAGACAAAACAGAAAGCGAGATGACCGCCCCCAGCTCACTACAGAAGGTATTTTCATGGAGAACGGGATATCGGTTTATTAATCGGTTTTGTCAAAGATTTTAGACTATTTGCAGAGACAGGTAGACGGAGGAAAGAGAGAGAGTTTTGATAGGGTTGTGGGTCCAGAGGCAGGAAGACAATTGATACGGATTTGAAAGTTAGTGCCATCAGAAGTAAAACAACATGACACATTGAAGCATCGGGCCTCCATAATACCAAAGGGTTTGTCCTTGAATGCCAAGGTACGGCAGTTGAATCAGACTCCACGAATCAAGGGGATAGCTGAAGCGATAACAGTGTTGATAAATGTTAACATTTGTGTCTGGGCGTCTTGTCAACTGTGATTTAAGATGATGCTAAAATGTGTTTTATTAGCTGCTCCTTGGTGTATCGTATTGTTTCAGACAAAGCTGATTTTACTTTCTAATCTGAACGATGTACTGAATGCCACGCTAAAGCATCCCCATGCAGCAGCTAGAGAGATGGTCAGGTCACACTATGCAGCCTGACGGAGTACAACAAAACACCGTTGTAGCTGTATTTTAGTCTGACAGTTTTTATGAAATAATTTTGTGAGCGGTAAATCAGCACTGCGCATGAAAAGAGAAATTGTTTTAGATTTATCTTGGCTGAAAAAAGCAATATTTGAGTACACCATGATAAACCTCATCATGTAATTTAGCGTCTGTGATTCACATCAGGTATGCTGGCTCCTTTTTTCACTGTCTAAATATGGCATCATTCTACCCATCCTTTTGCATGTAGTCCAAATTGATGTCACTCGTGTGAACGGTGTATTTTTTTTTTCATTATTTAGTTTCTTTTAAGTTGGCCGCATGCTAAGCCATGTGTGTTTTTCCAGCATGGACAGAGCAGGACAGACAGACAGGCGCTGTTCCTTAAGGTAAGTGGTGGTTGTCAGACACGCAGATAGGCTCGCTTTTCCACCGGATATTCACGAGCACTTCCAGGTCAGGCGCTGTGAGCACGCGTTTCACCTCAGAAGGCATTCCTTTGACCTCTGCTACATTATGATTTTAATTCTGCATGAGATGAAAGCTGACAGAAAAGCACTGATGGCCACTTCGTAAGTCTGGAGCATGTCTGGATTTGCTTCTTTTAAACGCTTGCTCTAACCTAATTCATGCACGTGGCGTTTATCTTAGGGAGTCTTACTGCTTTCACCTCACTAAGTAAATCTAAAAAAAAAATAATAACCTCTCCACCTTTCTCCCTTGGCCTTTTAGGTACGCCAGTGGATCGCAGACAGGGCCACGGTGAATTCGTCTCCTGTCTCGCCCTCCACCTCTTCTTACCCTGGTCCCTCACTCACCATTGACTGGTCTACCCCAAGACGGGAGAAGTCCTCACCTCTCCGGGGGCCTCATGGGAAGTTCGTTTCGCCTTCCTCTGTTGGTGGCTACAATTCCTCCTCTTCCCCACCGGATCAGGCCGCCCCTCAGCGACCCCGTGGAGAGCGTCACACGGACATGGCAGAGCTGGCTAAACATGTGAGTGAGCCTTAAGAGACGGCATCGAAAATATTGTACTAACTTGGAGAAGCAAGGCAGCTGCTTGCGCTCAGAAGAACTAACCATGTTTAGTGAATCATACTGTGTGTGTGTGTGTGTGTATAATCAAAATCCTCATCGGGGTTGGATGTAACTTTGGACCAATTTTCTTTATCGACTGTTGGCCATGTTAATGATCAGTACTCGGGTTAATCATTATTTTGTCTACTTTTAATAGTTCGCGAGTCAGTGTGTGACGACAGCAAGGGTGGTTGATTTAAGAAAAAAGCTTGCTACCCGTGTTTGATGTTACCTAAACGCAACACATCTGTCATGTTTTTGGTGTTAAATTCTCTCGGACAAAACAATCCGAGTAGTGGAGACCTGGGATGGTCGTAACACATCTTGCCTCCGCACCTATAACTCTTTTGTGTTAGAGCTCACAAATTGTGACACAAAGTCCCCCCCAAATAACTATTTCCAACTTCTGCAATTATATCACAGACTTCACCACTTAATGTCAAATACAAGACGTTCCGTTGTTACAACCTGCCCCACTACGGGGCTAAGTTTAACACAACCTGGGGTAAATTGTAGCAATAAAATAATAAAAAATTGAGACCACACCACAAAATACGTATCTGACGAAATTTATTGCGCATGGGCCAACACTTCAACAACTTCCTGTGGTCCGCCAAGAACAAAAAACTCACCTCTGACTTTTAAATCACTAAGTATTCTTTGGTGACAGACCTAACTGTCTTTCCCTGCTCATATGGCTCACATAAAACCTGCAGTAGCTATATGGCATCTCGAATACTGATCCGTTACGAGAGAAATAAATCCACAAAAGCAGGTCAGCTAGGGGCTTCTCTGAACATTCACTGACTCTGCGTTGTGTATTGTTATATGCAATCTAAATGAATATAAAAATGATTTGTTTGAGGTGAAAACTTTACATATAGCCACTTTTTAATAAAAATCATAAATTGAATCATTCATATGTTGACACTGTTTGGATGCTCACAACTGTTTGTTACTGTTATTTAAAAAAAGTAAATAGTCATTTTTACTCACACTTTTGTGCCTGGACAAGTGCCTCCAAAGGTTAATGTCGAACCCTCCTATTTACCTGCATACCAACCGTAGAGCTGCAGTCCAGTGTAGTCCCAACTCGCAGTAGGGGTGCGGATCCTTGGGGAAACTTACGATTCGATTCAGAATTGGTTCTCTGTTCAAAACTGATTCTTGATTCAATAAATAGAAAGGGGGGCACTATTTTTAGGCTCCTACTCCATTTCACTGTGTGCCCAACCTTTCACTTGTGTCTTTAGTCCCCTGAAATGCAATATGAAACATAACTGGCAGTTAAGCTTAATGGTCTTGATGAAGGTCAGCATCTGAACTTAAAAAAGCAGAGAAAAGTTATTAAAAGGTTAACTGCATCAAACTGGAAGTATGTGACAGTTTAATGAGAATAATTAAATGAAAGTGTAATTTATTGACCATCACCACTGTTAAATGTTTTCATTCTGAAAAACAGAAGTTGGTGTGTGTGTGTTGTGGAGTAACGGGAGGAAAAAGGAAAAAAGGTGGAGTGCTCTGCAGTGTTGTTTTTGTTAAAGTTGTATCTCCAGTAGTGGAGAACAGCATCTCTGCTGCAACATGTAGTACCGGGGAAAGCCATTGTTATCCGACTATGTACTGAATTATTTTCTTCAACCGACCAGAGTTGGCAAGTTCTGTAAGGTGCTGTGTGAGTCGGCTTGTTAGTGTTGGAGTTCTAAGCTCCACTCCACTAACGTTATTCTCTGGGTGATGGTTTAGGAAATATTCACAAAATTGTCTTTCAAAGGCAGTTATTAAGTTCATTAAATCCAAAATGCAAAGGTGAACTTCAAGATACCTCGTGCGTGTGCTGCGTTGTACCCTCACGGTTAAGTTCCATATGTTTTGTTCCATCACCATGACATTATTAAATAATCTTATTATACACATGTATTTTTGTCATCTCTGAATCGTAGAAGTTCAGAATTGCAGTTCTTTATGTGAATATATCTTTTATTTCAGTTTTTTGCCCACCCCTAACTCACAGTTTCCGAAACGCCGCTGTAGCACACTAATGTGTTGGCAGGATTTACTGAGTGGCGTGCACATTGTGTCCTGCAGGAAGCAGACATCGAGCATCGAACCCAGTCACTGAAGCGCGAGGGCTTCTGGTCAATGAAGCGTCTCACCCGCCTGACAGAGCCGCCCCGGCCGAAAGTTCACTGGGAATACCTGTGTGAGGAGATGCAGTGGCTCTCTGCTGACTTTGCTCAAGAGAGGCGGTGGAAGAGAGGGGTGGCTAGAAAGGTAGGTGACGTTACGAAAGAGTGTGCTTTTGTACCTACAAACATGCAGCTGCAACTGTTTTAACCTCACATTTTTACCAGCTTGCTTGAAAGACTCGGTGTACTGTGCTTCTCTATTTCTGATGATGTACACCGTATATGTTCTAGATGTGTTCTGTTGATGTGTTGTTAGGTGGTACGGATGGTGATGCGGCACCATGAGGAACTGAGGCAAAAAGAAGAAAAAGCCAAGAGAGATGAGCACGCTAAAATCAGAAGAGTGGCCTCTTCCATCGCAAAGGAAGTCCGGGCTTTCTGGAGCAGTGTCGAGAAGGTACAGATGATTCGCGGCAAACCGAGCAAACGGAACCTTCTGGTTCAATGTTCGGCTGTGGAGTTACAAAGGATCATGATCTGTGTTTTTGTTCTTTTGTGCTAGAAATAAAGTGCACTTTCATATAATATAGTGACTCAACAAGTGAAGTGGTCGACTGTTATGACATGTAACAACAGACATAATTTTAAAGGAGCCTAATCTTGTCTAATATTTGTCATTTAGGCTTTATTGTAGTGTTAAGAGTGTCTTTATCTCTTGTCCATAAAGGTGGTGCAGTACAAGCAGCAGTCTAGGCTGGAGGAAAAGAGAAAGAAGGCTTTGGACCTTCAGCTGGACTTCATTGTTGGCCAGACGGAGAAATACTCGGACCTCCTCAGCAAGTCGCTTGCACCCACCAGGCCTGCTGAAACGGTCCCCCTGACTCCCAAAAGATCTCCTCCACCTCCTGTTGATGAGGATGGTGAGTTTATTATTTATCTATCTGTCTTTTTAAATAAAGCACTGTATAAAAAGAGCTCACTGTCTTCATGTGATAGTACTGAGGTTGCTTTCAGAGCTGAATCATTGGTTCAGAAGGGGACGTTGTCATAGCTACGCACCAATGACTGAATCTTCTTAAGCGTCCACAGAGGTGGAATGTTTCATGGAAACAAAAAGCTGGGGTTTTTTTTCATTTTGAAGGTTATTACATCTTTGAGAGAATCAATCGCGTTCTCACGTCTCTGAAAATCCCACCTCATAACCAGCGCTCAAATGCACCTTGGTTACGACTAAGATGATGTTAAGGCTCATATTTGTCAATGCAATAAAACATTTCTTGTAACATTTCCAGGGCACTTGACCGAGCACCGCTTGGCAACCGTTAGGCTCGAGACTTGTCAAACCTGTCAGACTAGTCAGCTGCCTGCGTTATCAATGGCAGCTGATTCCTAAAGCATGGAGGTGAACAGTGAGTCTAGTTTAAGGGTTGGCTCAGTCAGAGGAAGGACAGACTTGGCAGTGGTTCATTTCAGTGAGTCAGTAGTCCAGTGCCGCTTTAATTTTATTACCTGAAAACCTTTTGTGTTGCTAAGTGGATTGACTGTCTGCTTGGTTATCAAGAGTCTTTGTCATTGAAACCCAAACTCAAATTGTCACTAAAATGGGCTGTTTTTTTAACCAAATTACTGCCCGAGGACATGAGGATTGAAGCATTTCTTGGCTTTTAAAAATGCAGCTGAGCCTTTTGTGTGGTACCTTGTTAACCCGGTCGATCTAGCTATATTGTGTATCTGAGTCTTTTTTTTTTTCTTTTTTTTTTTCTGTTTCCTTTCGGCAATGTACAGGAGTCAGGAAACAAGTCTGTTTCAATACAAAACTGTTCTCTTTTTCTTCCTGCAGACAGAGACTTTGAGCCTGCCTGTGAAGAAGAGGACGATGAGGAGACCATAGAGGTGGAGGAGCAACAGGAGGGCAATGACGCGGAGAGCCACAGGAGGGAGATTGAACTGCTGAAGGAGGAGGGCATGCTGCCCCTGGACCAATTACTCAGCACCCTCAAACTGCCACAGGTACTCCGCAAACCCGAGGGGACTGGGACTGTTTGCTCATATTGTTGGCTCGTATTCAGACTTCTACATAGAACGACAGGGTTAATTTTCCTGTCCATAGCCAACCGATCGGCACACCGAAACACTAACAAATACTAATTACATGAACTAAACCTGGCAATTGTTCAAGAAAAATGTTTTCTTTTTTGTTTTTGAACAACCTGGTTTTTAATTCTGCAGATTTGACAGGCTACATCTCGCAGGAGTTCGAGCTCCCCGTTTTAAACCAATTGTCAAGCCACATACTGTATGTGCAAGTAAAGACGAAGGTGAACATTACAGCGATCACATGTTCGTCAGTGATGTGCCGCCATCAAATGTCCTGGTATTATTACAATAACCATCGAATTTTCCTAAAATAATAATACTATTGGTGCTAAAATATAGTAAAGTTACTTTGTCGCTGCATTGGATTTAGTCAAACATAACAAACTGAACAGTGGACTGTACTGTATACTGCAACTTGTTTGGACTCTGCAAAATAACTAACATCAAATACACTAAAAACACAATACATTGACAAAAGCAGGTTTGTTGTTTCATGTTAAAGGCAGTTGACTGAAAATTACTTTAAATGCAGCAGCACCCATTGATGTTTCATGTTATCCGATTTCTTCTGGGTCTTTAATAGCAGTGAAAGAACCAAAATATTCCACCACTTTATTTAGAAAAACCTCTCTAATATCGACTTTAAATATTGTACGTCCTGTACATGCATTCATTTTAACGCGCAAATGGTGATGGCTCGTCTTCGCTTTCACTTCCAAATAGTTATTATTTAACATGCCCGATCATTTACTTTCATGACTGATCACAACTTTAAAATAAAGGATATTTTAAAGGATATTGCAATTGTAAACGGAAGGTAAAGTCTCAGTCTCTTACTGAAAGTCTTGCCAGAAAAACATTTAGTTTTTGCTGGTTGGTGTTTTGTTTTTTTAAGTACTGTGACTATTTGTCATCTGTAATGTTAATTCAGAAAATCCGTGACTAAACTCCTAAGTACTGTTACATTTGAAAATGCAAATAACTACTGAACGCTGTTGACACAAACCACAGATGTCTGCATGTAATTTAGTCACTGAATCATTTGGGTTACATAGGAGACCGGCTCAGATGGAGAGTGCTCTGACGAAACCTCTTCGTCGGTGGAGGAGGAAGACGAAGATGGTGAATTCACTGCCAATGAAGAAGATGGTATGCCCGCTCTCAATATAACATGTGGAAAATGAAACCTACTTTTGGTAAACACTTTGGAAAAAGGGTAAAAACGTTGCACTGGTAGATTTTCTTTGGTGGTTATGATGAAACCATCGTGGAATGCAAGTCCATGAATGTGTATTAGTGACGGGACATTGGTTTCTCCCTCTCTGTCAGCTGAGGATGAGGAGGACACCATAGCTGACCAGGAGAAGGTAGAAGGAAATGTAGATCACGCAGAGGAACTGGATGACTTAGCCAGAGAAGGTAGGTGCTTTTTTCTTTGTCTTTTACATATTCATGCATAAACTGGAAAATGTAATCGCTCATGTTGAGTAGCCTCTCGTTGCTTCTTTGTCTATCGCTGTTTTAAGTGCTTTTCCCTTGGTTGAAGAGCTTCTGTTATTACTGATTGTTTGTAAAGAGGAAGTAGCTTACTTAAATGTTCACTTTGGCATCGGCATATTACCCCTGCATGTGAATGACTGACCCTGCTTGACCTCGCGTTTGTAATGAAACTGTTCGCAGTTGCCGTAACTTGAAATGTTGCTGTTTAACTGAGCTTCAGTAACGTCACCTAGTCCCAAGTGAGCTTGTAGGGTAACTACACCTTCGTATTCCGCTAGAGCCCTCCCTCAGTCTGGTGGAGCTTTGACAGTCACTTGAAGCCCATTTATGTCCCTTTTTGAGAGAGTTACTGTGCGAGCTGTAGCAATAATAGCGACTCTACTACGAGATGCTCGCCTGTGTTCATCCCACTGGAGTTTGCAGGTCTGATCTGAACACCAGATTATTTCAGGGCCTAAGTCGAGCCTTTTCATGGAAAAACATCTGGTTTCCTCCCTGAATATTTTTGACTCTACCAACCTCAATGGCCGGAGGACAAAGATCCGTTCTCAACTGTGCTACTAACTAACAACTCGTCGGCTTCTAGAGAAATATAAGAAATGATTGGGGGCCAAAGTTATGTTTTGATATGCATATATGTCCTTCAATTTGGCTTTGACAAGATATTATCAATAAAAGCTTATTTTTAATGAAGTTAATAACACAAATTGATTCTACATATCAACCCCCTCAAAAACTGAATAAAGCTCTTTTGCCCACGGAGAACTGTCATTTTTCTCCACATAATCACCTTATTGATTTTGTTAGACGATTCCTCACTCAGATCATTTCACATTTTGGTTGTACTGGCAAAGGTACTCCGCATGTGCCCGGATTAGTGCAGATCCATTAACCCCCAGAAGACATCGTATTCTGTATAGAATCAGCTATCCACCTATCCTGAAGCTTAGTTCAGTATAGGTGAAACACGTGCGTCATAAAGTTGGGTGTATGTGGATTAATCAAGATCATTACATAACTTAAGTTTGTTAATAACGGATCCTAGTATAGCTGCTCTTTGTTAATGTTTCGGTTGCTTTTTTAATGTAGCCGTGTATTGTGTATGTGCCAGTTGGCGCGTTAATAAGCGTTTCATAAATTCTTAGGCAGCGCCCTGTTTAAAAACAGGAGCTGTAAATGTCTTCCCTGACATACCTCTGCTCCCCTTGTAGGCGATATGAGTGTTGAGGAGCTGCTGGAGAAGTACAAAGGAGCATATGCCTCAGACTTTGAGGCTCCTTCTGCATCTGGCTCTAAAGTAAGCTCAGATTCGGAGGTGTCTGGGGATGAGGAGGAGGAGACCGAAGAAGATGAGAGTGATGCGGAAAGCAACTCTTCGTCCTCAGGTATTAACCAGCTCATGTAAATAGTTCATCTGCTCCCACTCTGGCAAGCCAAAAGTTGTAACAACTTTTCAAAAGGGAAATATATCCTTCTCTGTGTCTTTTTTTTAAAAGATTGTTTGCTGCTTTTAATACGCGCTACTTACGTTTTGTTATTAAATCATTTCCTCTTTCAAACGTGCTTTTCTCAGATTCACCAGGAGACAGTGCAGAAGACGATGAGAGCGAGAAGGACGAAGAGGAGAGCGAGGAAGAAGATGCCGACGACGGCGGTGGAGATGAAGGCATGGAGGTCTTGCTGAAAGAGGGAGACAACAGCCCACCTTCCTCTAGCTCACGGCCAAAGAAAGAGATCAGCCATATTGCTGCTACTGCGGAGAGCCTGCAGCCTAAAGGCTACACTCTGGCTACTACAAAGGTCAGTCTTGAATATTTAGTTCTAACGTAAAATGTCTTAAATTCAGGAGAAATCGATTTTAAAGTTGTTGTTTTGTTTTTTTGTAAAGACAATTTTAGAGCTCATCTTTTATGAGGAGACCCTCCAAAATAGATTAAGAAGCCAAAATCTAGTCCTGTGCCGTTCTGAACCATAATTGTCTCATCTTTTTTTCTTTTTTTTTTCCCAATAAAAGGTCAAGACCCCCATCCCCTTCCTGCTTCACGGCACGTTACGAGAATACCAGCACATTGGACTCGACTGGCTCGTCACCATGTACGAGAAAAAGCTCAATGGCATTCTGGCTGACGAGATGGGTCTAGGCAAGACCATCCAGACCATCGCTCTGCTAGCTCACCTCGCCTGTGAAAAAGGTGACAAAACCTGGCCGTGATGCTTTTAGTGCTTATTCATACATCCATACAGCAGTTCAATGGTTTATATTAGTTCACTGGGATTGTCTTTTTGGAGTGCTACTCATATTTTCAGGCTCAACTGCTGATTTAATTTTTATTAGATTAATTTTGTTTGTCATTTGCCCTGTTGTGTTTAGGTAACTGGGGCCCTCACCTTATCATCGTCCCCACCAGTGTCATGTTGAACTGGGAGATGGAGCTAAAACGCTGGTGTCCTGGGTTTAAAATCCTCACCTACTTTGGCAGCCAAAAGGAGAGAAAGCTGAAGAGACAGGTAATGAGTTGAATTGGTTTGTAATGGTAAACATTATTATATTTATAGGAGTGTTTCCTACACTTGGCAGTATATCTAGTGAGCAATTGTGGTTTTTTTCTGCTTTATGTGCCCTAAGTACCTAATGACCTGATGCAACATTTTCTTTCTACTGGAAGTGTCTGTGATGGGTGTGGTAGCAGAACAAAAATTTGAACCATATTGATTATCTATCGTCTTGGGTTTATTTTTTTTTTTCTTAGGGCTGGACGAAGCCTAATGCTTTCCATGTGTGCATCACTTCGTACAAGTTGGTGCTGCAGGATCACCAGGCCTTCCGACGCAAGTCTTGGCGGTACCTGATCCTAGACGAGGCCCAAAACATCAAGAACTTCAAGTCCCAACGCTGGCAGAGCCTGCTGAACTTTAACAGGTCAGTAGAGCTGGGAGTTTTGTATTCTCAATTAGACATGTTACAAACTGCTGGGCTCTAAGTGAGTAATTAATGTGGTTTCGCTGATGCTTCAAACCTCCCAAAAGTAAGGAGCACCACAAAGAAGTTAGCACTATTTCTTTATTATTTTTTTTTTTTACCGCTGTTGTTAACAGAAACATCTTTAGCTCTACAAACTTGGACACATCATCATGTAAAATAGTTTCATGTGCTCTTTGAACATGCATATGCATACACAAAGTTGGACCAGCCAGGAATGATCCGTCCCTGTCTTGTGTCCAAGGGTTGTTGCTTAAGGCTCGAACATGCTTCATCACATGCACCCTTGCCTCTGCAGACATGCACGAGGCGTCCAAAACCATTACTTGTACTTTCCCCCTGCACTTTGAACAGGAGGATTATACTCGTGACAGAAATGCTGACATGTTGGTATCCTCTTTTTTGCCTTTTTGTTACATGCCGGAGACAAGTAACATATCATGTCAAAAATTCTCTTAGAAGGCTTTAATCAATGTGGTTGTAAAATATACGGCCACTCCATTGGTTAAAGAACAAAGTTGTTTTTCATGCATTTGCGCTGCGTGATTTGTGGCGGTAGCTCAGGCGGTTGTGCGAGTGTGCTTATAATCCTATGGTTGGTGGTTTGATCCAGATCCTTGTCCTTGAGCAACACACTGAACCCCAAATTGCTCCTGAGATGTGTAGGTACATTTTTGTTTTTTTTAACATGGTAAACATCTATGCGTCCCATCTGTTCTAAAAGCACTGTGCAGATATTATGTATTCCTCACTGTATACCATTTAAAAACCCAGTAGACTGAGATGATCATGGCTCCAGCAATCTTTTAGGGAATCAGGTTTGTAGGCGGAAAATCTGAAGAGGTGTCATAAGCAAGCATTATGGGCCATGTAGTTTTGTACAAACCTAGTGATGCGCATTGAAAAAATCTCTCCCGTCTCTGCAGACAAGGATGTCTCTCCGTCTCATCTGTAAGCAGTCGCTTGTCACACAAAGTCAGTGTGCATTCAGCTGTAGAAGACGTGGCGTCATTCAGCATTAGCCCTCTCTGACTTTGTATGCATCCTCTAAATACACCACAACACATTATTGTTTATCCTCAGGCGACAGTGGTTTGTAGATGTGAGGATTTAAGCAGCTAATCTTACAATTTTGAAATGTTTTTTTTTTTTCCTTATCAAAGTGGCTGTAATTAGACTAACTTGCCGTCATTTGGCTGGTGGCCTGTTCCAGCTGGTGGTAATTTCTCACTGTTGCACGGCGCTTCAGAGAGTGGCTTCTGCACATGAGGAGGCGTACCCACTGTTTTATTACATAGAAGCTTTTAGTCATAGATCTTCTTCAGGCACACCGGGTATATGGAGAATGAGAGAGCACTTAAGTGGCACTTAGTGATGAGCCCCAACGCAAAGCATTGTGTATCCCAAATGCAAAACCTTGCACTCGAGGGTATTGTAGTCTAATGAGTTGTAAGAACCACGAAACACGTGTGTAAATTTCAAACAACTGAAATACAGTAACAATGCTGTGTAAAATTACCCAATTAGTCAATTAATTTGTTTTTATGACTGTACATAATGTTAGAGATTCGTTCGTTTTCACATCAAAGCTGCTAGTCAATTTTGATTGTGGTGATGAACAAACAGGGAATTATCACCAGACTCTTTCAGCCCATTGTTTTGCATTTCCGGCGTGTAGCTTTACTGTTTTGATGACTGTCCCACAGCTTTCATCAGCGCTGCCTTCAGAGAAAGAAACCTCTTTATAAATCACCTGAACGCTTCCTGCTCAGCTCCAAACAGCAAGCAGACGGAGTTAGCAACCAGCTCAGGAGCTGGTGGAGACCAAAGCTAGGAGAGCGCATAATCGACTTAGATTCATCAGGTGGACACAAACTCGACTGCAAATGAATGTTTATGGTTCTTCATATCTGCTGGATGTGTAAATAGGAACGTTTGCCATATAAACTTCATAAGGTTAGATGTAAATGTTGTGTTTACAACACCCAAGTGGCCAACAGAATTAATCAATGCAGGTTTAATGAGTCTTAAGCAGCAGCTTTGAAGTCCGTTAGACTGAGACTGCCTACTCTCTTTCTTCTCCTTTCTGTCATCTTGACACATTTACGTAAACATGTTTTCGCTGACCTCGCCCTGCTCGTGTACGCCAGCATCTCTACATATCTACAGATTTATTTTACACTCCCGATTACAGCCACCGGCGCCTGCTGCTGACCGGAACCCCTCTCCAGAACAGCCTGATGGAGCTGTGGTCTCTGATGCACTTCCTCATGCCCCACGTCTTCCAGTCCCACCGCGAGTTCAAAGAATGGTTCTCCAACCCGCTGACAGGGATGATTGAGGGCAGTCAGGAGTACAATGAAGGCCTGGTGAAGAGGCTCCACAAGGTGCTGAGACCATTCCTGCTCAGGAGGATCAAGGTTGACGTGGAGAAGCAGATGCCCAAGAAATACGAGCATGTGGTGCGCTGTCGCCTCTCCAAGAGACAGCGATTTCTCTACGATGACTTCATGGCACAGGCCTCGTAAGTTACTATGAAGTTGTGCTCAAAAGGAGAATTCAGAGATGATCTAGTATTTAGCAAAAAAAAGAAATTCTTTTTTTTCATGAAAAATGTACGATTACATACCTTTTTTTTTTTTTTTTTTCCCTTATCTTGTCTTAATTATTCCCCCTGATTACTATTATTTCTTGCATTGCTCATATTCCCAGCTTGCTCTCTGTCCATTCATCACGTTTTTGTTTCTGATTCACAGGACCCGGGAAACGCTGGCCAGCGGTCACTTCATGTCCGTGATTAACATCCTGATGCAGCTCCGCAAAGTGTGCAACCACCCCAACCTGTTTGACCCTCGACCCATCCAGTCTCCCTTCATCACGCAGCCCATTGTTTTCCATACGGCCTCCCTGGTGCAGGACGCCCTGGAGGTCTCGCCTTTGAAGGTGAAAGAGAAAACACATTTTTCATGTATTGAGCAATATTTAGGACTTGTTTTTTTTTTTTTTTGATGAGAAGAAAAATAATGCATGTTTTTGCGTCATCAGCGCTGCGACCTTTCTATGTTTGACCTTGTTGGTTTGGAGAGCCGTGTGTCCCGTTACCAGGCAGATGTCTTCCTGCCGCGCCACAAGGTCAGCCGCCAACTAATCCAGGAGATTATGGAGTCGCCTGACCCCCCTCCGAGACCAAGACCAGTCCGCATGAAGGTCAACAGGTACAAAGTACAGCTACGGATACTTCAAAAACATGTGTATATATAACCACAAACTGTGCAGGCAAGATGCTCCCACAGAACAGTAAAGCTGAGCCTGCATCAGTATGCCTCCCGCAGTACAGCTCTCAGTGCGTTCAGGCTTCCATCAGCTCGATTAAAAGCTCAATGTGTCAGTCAAGAAAAGCTAACCAACATTTGGCAGACAACAGTGGTCTGATTGGATTATTAGCCCGCCCCCCCCTTCTAAAACAATGTCAAAAACAAAATATTTTAACTCAAGAAATGGACAATGAAAAGTTTAAAACTGCGATCTAGGCTTTCTCCATGAAATTCAACACCTAAGAAAGACAAATACGAAAGTCCTTAAGCTGCATAGAAATTAGTGAACAGGCCACCAGCGTTGGTGTAAATGTGAAGCTGCTCTACCCACAATCAATCAAATCTGTGATGGCGACGTGAACAAAGTGGTAGTGCTGGTGGTGAAATTGATTTTTCTTCTTCCCTGCTGCGTATTCTACTAGCCAACCTTTACATCATACAGCCAAGTGTCTCTCTCTAAACAGTATGTTGTTCATCACTTTTTTTTTTATAAAACTCTTCAATATGGACACATTTTGTTAAGTACCAAAAATTGCACTAAAGGCATGGTCAGAAGTCTTGTTTACCTACAGTAAGTTTTTTTTTTTTGTTTTTTTTTTTTCTCTAATGGATGTTTAAATCGATTTAAAGTATTTCTGTTATAATATTTTCAGAGGCAAACCTCCATTTCAGATATAAAAAATAAAAAGAGCCATATTAGGACAAATATTTGTGCCAAGTGGGAGGCAGAAGTGGACATCAATGCATAATCAGTGGGTAATGAAAATGTGTAAAATATGTATTAAGAACCAAATATATTAATACAACGTTTGGTCTCTGTTTTAGGATGTTCCAGCCACCTCCTAAAGGTGATAGTCGACCGGTCCTACTGATGAACAAACCCACCTGCTCCGTGCCCCCTGCAGCACAGACCCCCAAAACTCCTCCAGTTACTGAAGTCACCTCATCTCCTGCACCTGCTCCGGTAGTTCAACAAGGCAAGTGAAGGGGGGGGGGCTACCTGTAAACAAACAGCACATGATTCCAGAAAGCAGCAATGCTTAAGAATTCCTAATGCTTTTCCCTTCCTCTTTTGCAGTGGTGTGTTCAGTGACCACCACGCCCCCTCCTCGCACATCCATGCATCTTACTGCTCAAACTGCAGTGAGATCCAGCGCTCCGAAGCCAGTGCTGACCGTACGGCCTCCCACTGCTTCCTGCACAGCCAGCATCCCAACTCATCAAAGTCCAACCACCAGCAGCGTCATGCCCCAGAGGGTTCTGCTTAGTCCAGATATGCAAGCTAGGCTGCCTTGTAAGTGTACATGTGCCATTTTCAGTTTGTTTCTCAGAACAGATAACTGTTATTAACATATCTCTCTTTATTATTTCATGAGTACTTTTATTTATTTTGATTTTCAATTCAGCAGCTAAAGAACCACACATTATTATTATTTTTTTAAACAAACACATGTCATTAACATGTCATAATAACTAACTTTGTAGTCAACTAAATGTAATATTGTTTCTGATCCACGCCTTTCTGTTTTCCTTCCTAAGCTGGTGAGGTAGTGAGCATAGCCCAGCTTGCCTCCTTAGCAGGGCGACCTGTGTCCTCATGTCAGGGCAGTAAACCCGTCACCTTCCAGCTTCAGGGCAACAAGCTCACTCTGTCTGGAGCCCAGATCCACCAAGTCCCAGCAGCTCCTGCACGCCCAGTTCAAGGTTCGTGTTCGCCTGCCTTGTACTACTTGTACTGTGAGTGAATGAATGAACTAAGGGAAGAGTTGATGTTTTTTTTCCTGTCATTTATTATGCACCTACAAGATTTAATCACACAACTGTGATATTCATTTATTAATAGTTGTGTAAAAATGCAGACGCAGGCAATTTCTCCAGTAACCTTCTGCAAACCATCACTGGGAAAAACATGTTTTTACATAGTTAAAATAGTTCAAGATATACAAAAAATGTGTGCAATGAAATAATTGTGTTCTAAAACTGAAAAACTTGTTGGGCACAATATAAAGCAAACTAATTGGGATGATTTATTTTCCAATAATTGTGCAGCTCTAAGTTTTATGTATTATATTTATTTAAAACTGATCTCATAACGAAGGAATTCACAATGTGGTTACTGGCGACTCTGAAAATCTCCCTGATTACCTGTCTGACTCCCTCCCACGCTGCAGGTAATGTGATGCACCTGGTGTCCAGCGGGGTGCAGCACCACCTCATCAGCCAGCCTGCCCAGGTGGCTGTCCAGAGCACAGCCAACACACACCCTGCAAGCGTCTCTACTGCGAATCGGATGCCTCACAGTGTCTCCTCGCAAGGTTTTTAACCCTTCTCTCTCTTTCATGATCTGCCTCTTAACAAACCAAAGTTGTTTTTAGTATCTTAAAGGGCAACATCTCTCATTCAATTAAGCATTGACTGTTGTGTTATAGAAAAGGTAATTTGCCTGAAGTGTGTTTCCTATTGATTATTTTCCTCGACCCATTTTTATTTGTTTTTCTTTTACGTTATCCTATGACAATTTCTGTCAGGAAATCAATTTAAATCCTATCTTTTCAAACTGCCGGCGTTGAATCTGATCAGTACCCTTTTAAGAAGCCTTGTTTCTCATAGCTGATATGTTTTCTGTGTCCTCAGTGACCCCCTCCATGGTGAGCAGCCCTGGCGTCGTGAAGATCGTTGTGCGTCAGACAGCAGGCAAGGAGGGCGGGCCTGTGCCCACACTGGCAGTGGCGCCTTCCCCTCGTGTTGCTCCTCAGGCATCCCCTTCCGCACACCCCCACGCCAACACAACCCCTCTAAGAAACACTGCTCCACTGCAAATTGCCCAGCGCACCCCTGGTCCTGCTACTGCCCACTACACCATAGCTCCCCCCGGAAACACTAGCTCAACCCCGAACCAGCCCCACCCCCCTCGCCCTGTCCTCAAAGTAGTGCAGCCTCCTCCATCGAGCACAGAGCAGTCAGGTGAGAGAACGAGCTCGAGCTGTTATTCTCTCTGAGCTATAACTCATAACGGTGTTTGCGTGCATGACAAGCAGAACTGGGTCAGATCGTTATTGCAACTAATCTTGAGTATTTTTTTCTTCCCTCCCTTCCCACTCTAATTTTTTTTTGTTGTGCCAGATGTGTGCAGTGTGTCATGTAAGAGGAAGGGAAGTTTAGGCAGTCACAGGAAAGTATCTGGAAGCCAGTTTAGTATATTTAAAGACCCCCCTCCGGACAGAGACTCAGATATAAGAATACTCTGAATAATCATTTGTGTCTGATAGAGTTTTTCCATTAAAAATGACTAGTTAAAAATCTTAATTATATCTACTCCTTCTCCCTCATTTAAAAAAAAATCCAGAATCTATCCGTGCATTTACATCCACTTAACCAGTTTACAATAACTGGCTCCCTCCAGTCAGCTAATTTTTTAAATGTCGTGTAAACGAGACACCTAGTTTCCGAAATTGCGGTTTGGCATTAGAGAAACCTGATTTCCCCAAGTAGATTTCTCCTGAAAAATGTTGAATATTTTTTATGAAAAAGGACGGCAAAGTAAAGTAAGGAGAGATAATTACAGGGATAAGATGCGTCCTTGAATTGACAGTAACTCGATCTAAAATCCGACCGAAACGAACACAAAGTCAAAAGTTCAGCGTTGAAAACAGAGTTATTTAGACGTCTGGAGGCTACTATATGTTAAAGGGAGGGAAAGCTCCTCTCTGTCTGCCTGGCCTCACTGCAGTGTTAGTTTGCAGCAACAGACACGCACAGCCAGCCTTCCACTAACACATTTAAAATAACTAAGCCATGGTTCCTGCTGCATGTATACGCATATTTACGGTAACCAGGTTACTACAGTGGCTGATTACCCACGTAACCTTGTTTCTCTGAGTAGCCTGTGCACTGGAGGGCTTCACGTTTCCACAACACACTTGTGTAAGTTGCATATTGGACCACGAATGGCCTCCAAACTAGCTGTCACAAAGTAATGCTTGTAAAAAAGCCTTCTAGTGTCAAACTCTGACCTTGACTGTGCAGAATGATGTATATGCAAACATCCAAGTGAAGCAACGATAAGAAACACAGTTTTGACTGGAGGGGGCTTAAAATACTATCTGTGGTCGACAATCTGACACTATCTGAATGATGCTGATGGCCATGGATCTAATACTTAAAAGAAAAAAAATGATATAAATCCTGTTTGACCCGCGTGCATAAGGCAAATTACAAGCCAGAATAAGGTTGGTATTCCACAATGCCTGCAGTCAGTTCATCACAAAATGAAATCCAAAATCTGCAAGTCATCTGCCAAAAATAAACTCAATAATTGTTATGACACAAAAGATCAGCTGTAACAAAAGTTTTGTTTTTTTGGAGGAAAAAAACCCTGAAATGAAATCCACTCCACAAATCCATGGTCATTTGTACTGCAGAATTAATTTATTTACAACAGGCATGTTTGCCTTGCTCTGCTTTCTCCTCTATCCTCCCCTCAGCTACAGTTCAGGTGACGACCTCGTCTTCTGCGTCCAAGTCCTCAGCGGCACCACGTGACCATGGCAGCAGCAGTCAAACGCCAGCTACCACGAAGTCGAGGCCCAGTACAGGGGCAAAAGCATACCCTCCACCCAGGAGAGTGCCTCGGCCACCACCTCGCTCTCCTTTCTACATGGTAAGCAAGTTGCACCTCGTGATATCATCAACAGACGTCAGCAAAAAATGTTCTTGAGTAGTTACATTCTTCCATGTTTAAGTGGATTTATCCCATCACACATTTCAACAGCAACGGAACCAGTTGCAAGATACATAAAGCAATACTATTGGAAACACGATCAATGGTTTAGCATGTTGTGTTCTAGCTCTTTACCGTGCTAATCTTTATCCTCTTACACAACAGTCGTGGCTGGCGGATAACCTTAAACAGCAGCGCGACGGCCGACTGGACTTCATCGTTCGAGTCAACGAGCTGCACTGTGCTGCAAAGCCCACGTATGGCCGGGAGGTTTTGGACTTTCTGACTTTTCTCCCCGGTCCCCGTCCCTCGCCAGCCGCCCTGAGCTCTCGGGGGGAGTGGGGCCGCTCGGGCCAAAGCAGCTGTCTGTTCGCACAGTGGCAAAACAAATACGACTTCTGGTTTCAGAGTCGCGCCGTGAGAGAGGCCATCAACAGCATTGAGGAGAGGCTGGAGCTGCTCAATGACATTGTAGACAGGTAGATAACTGATCACTTGATTGGTTTTCTTGCATGATACTTTTAGTTAGCCGAGCCTTTATTTTTCCCCCAGTGACAAGTAAGAGGAAAGATTTGTGACTTGACTGTTACTTATTGTGCCCATATTAGGTTTACGTTTGGGATTCCCCCAGTGGAGGCTCCTCCAATCTCAATGCACTGCTGCCATCCTCCTCCCTCTCTGAGCCACAAGCAGGCAGTCTTCTCCTCCATGCTAGCAAATCAAGTGGCTCCACTTACTCGCAGTCTCCATCGTATCCAGTGTAACATGAGGACCCAGTTCCCGGACCTGAGGCTCATACAGTATGATTGTGGTATGGTGTCAGGATGCATTTTTTTTGCTGCATGTTTGATACCAAGAGCAGAAATACTCCAAAAAAACTCACAGCAGCGAGCACCGCTATTCTGTGTTTGGTCTTAATGTGATGGCAGACAACTGTTTACTTATTATGTTTCTACAAAGTCATACAATTGCCTCATTTTTTAATGTAATTTGTCCTGCTCTTAAACTGCGGTCACACCTGGTTGATGCCCATTAGTCTTACAAAATAATCTGCAAAGTCGCCTAAAAATCAAAACACCTCTTAATCCGTTAAAGACCATTCTCTGTAGGTCCCCCATACTTGCCTGTTTTTGTATTATGTTCTGCCAGTTTATTGTACTCTACTATTGGTGACTCTGTTTGTTTTCCTAAACAATTTGGGTTCTTACTGTGTGTCCTCCCTGTGCAGGTAAACTGCAGACTCTCCACACTTTGCTGCGAAAGCTAAAGACAGGAGGCCACAGAGTGTTGATCTTCACTCAGATGACGCGTATGTTAGATGTGCTGGAGCAGTTCCTCAACTACCACGGACACATCTACCTCCGTCTGGATGGCAGCACCCGCGTGGAGCAGAGACAGGTTAGTACTGACGGTATTTTCAATTAACCACATGTGAAAATTGAATTTGATTTTAAATTTTTTTTTTTCTGGCATCTTGACTTCCATGCAGTTTCCTGATATTCTTTGCCTGACCTTCCTCCCCCAAATTACGGCAGACTATTTTAGTGTTGTCTTATCCTGCGTGTGCTGATAAGAAAGAAAAAATATTTAACAGAAGTTAAGGAATCGGTCCGCTGTCTCTAATGCTTACTCTCTCTGCATCTTCCTGCTTCTCCCTTAGGCTCTCATGGAGCGCTTCAATGCAGATCGGCGTATTTTCTGCTTCATTTTGTCAACTCGCAGCGGAGGGGTTGGGGTGAACCTGACCGGGGCCGACACAGTAGTATTCTACGACAGCGACTGGAACCCCACCATGGATGCCCAGGCACAGGACCGTTGCCACCGAATCGGACAGACCAGAGACGTCCACATCTACAGGTGACTGTGGAGGACTAAAAGTGCCAAAATGAAATAAATAAATACACCATTAAATAATTACTTAAATGTGTCATTAAATAATTAAAATACCAATTATTTCACGATTTACATTTACATTTCATGGTCCTGTGTTGCAGTGCTTCATGAATTGTCAAACTGTCAAACTCGCCCATCAAAGTTGGTAGGCGGATCCTGACACCTGATTGGTTACCCTGCGCATCAAGTCAAGACAAATCAATTCCAGATAATGGATCGATGCAGAGCTACTTCTGATACACTGGGTGGCGCTCTTCGCATCTGATGTGGGTTTAGATAACTATTAAACTAAACTTTACCGCCAAGTCGAAACCTGCTAACCCCTAACGTTGAGAACGCCAGGACAAAATGGCTAAAAGTTGCCCGGAGCTGCTGCGAGAAGCAGCTAATTTAATAAAAGAAGCTCTGAGCAAAACCCCTCCAGCTCCGGCGGCTCAGTCGCAGCAGAACCCTGCCGCTTCAGCGTCAGCTAGTAGTGGCACTTCCCAGTGAGGCTGCCAGGCATCTGTTGCTGTTATTGACGAGGATGGACAGCTCATGTTAGATGTCTCGGAGATAAAGCCAGAGAGGCCAGATTGAGGTGGTTTGGACATGTTCGGAGTAGAGACTGTGAATATATTGGTAGAAGGATGCTAAGGTTGGAGCTGCCAGGCAGGAGGTCTAGAGGAAGACCAAAGAGGAGATTTATGGATGTGGTGAGAGAGGACATGAAGTTAATTGGTGTGAGTGAAGAGGATGCAGAGGACAGGGTTAGATGGAGGCGCATGATTCGCTGTGGCGACCCCTGAAAGGGAACAGCCCAAAGGAAAGAGACTTCAGACCAAAGCAATGGATCGCACTAGATTAGCGTTAGCCCCACCCACTGACTTTGATGGGTGAGTTTGACAGTTTGACAATTCATGAAGCACTGCAACACAGGACCATGAAATGTAAATCATTAAATCATGAAATGTAAATCTTGAAATAATTGGTATTTTAATTATTTAATGACACATTTAAGTAATTATTTAATGGAGTATTTATTTATTTCATTCTGGCACTTTCAGTCCTCCATAGTGACAGCATAAAAGCCAATTTACATAAGCAAGCATAAGGACAAATTTTGACTGAGTGTACATATAAATGATCGCTATGTATAGTTAAACAGGAAAGAGTAGTAAAAGACATTTTTCTTTTTAAATTCTTGTCATGTGTCTACACTTTCATTTCGATCTTATACACTTGATTAAAGCAGGAAGTAAAAAGTAAACTTTAAAAGACAGGAAAGTAGTGAGATTCTGTGTTCGACACATGATCCGCACATGATTTGTATGGAGGGTAGTGTTCAGGAGATGTTGTAATTCTTATTTCAAGAAACAATAGTGGGAAGTCCCCACACTCCCATTTTCCCATCGCACACATTTTGATGCCGTCGCAGTAAAAGCACAGATGTAACTAATGACATTAATGATGTCCCTAATCCATTTGTGCGTGTCAGTGAGCATGCTAGTAGCTCAGCATGCTCAATACCAGGTTTCTAGATGACCTACACCTAAATGGAATGCAGCCAATATTAATTATGTTAGATACATCTTTTTTTAATGTCAAAATGTCTGTGTCAAAGGTTCTGCATATTTCCTCACCAGAGTTCTTTAGCACGAATAGCAGATGAGGAAACAAGACTATAGATAAATGGTTTATAATGGAGAAAATGAGTGAGTGAGAGGAGGAGGAAATGGCATTTCATTAAGTTGTCAATCAGTATCGTGTTGTTTTAAGGTCATGGTATTTCCTTCATACTTCTGAACAACTACAACGCCTCATAATGAAGAAATATTTCAACAACATATTAATGTGTTTGTTTTTTTTATGTTCCTCTTCAGGCTGATCAGCGAGCGTACAGTGGAGGAGAACATTTTAAAGAAAGCCAATCAGAAGAGGATGCTGGGAGACATGGCTATTGAAGGAGGAAACTTTACCACTGCCTTTTTCAAACAGGTAGGATTTTACAGTGGGCGTACTCCATACAAACTGATTATTTTACCAAGAATTATTTTACCCACTTTAGGAGAATTAATTTGCAGAATTTCATATGGGACACGGGATAACACCTATTTAACCAGCATTTACCTCCTCTCACTATTTCTACTACCAGTTCCACATCATATAAAAGTGCTGAGAATAAATTACATTTCACTCAAGTATGTTCATTTCTCAAGTCTTTTTTTCTAATCGCCTGTTAGTTTTTATGGCTGCTGCCTCCCATAAGTGGTCTGTTAATCATGTGGTGATGAATCATCGGTTTATCCAAACACAAGCATGCAGTTGTGTGCTTGATGACGGAGATGCCTAATTGACTGTTTGCACATAAAGAAATGAGGCCATGCTCTCTTACCGTTTTTAAACTTGTTCAGATCTACCTTGTGCTTCTTGAAGTATGCCGACATTGCAACATTTTCTAATGAATTAATTTAATAAATGACACCATTAGCATAACTGCTCTTTTCGAGTATATTGTGGCGATAATGTCAGGACATTAAGCAGTTCGAGTGCCTCTTATTTTAGTTTTTCGTCAAGTACAGAGAACCATTTTCCTGTGTCTCATTTTCACTTTGTTCCTCAGCAAACCATCCGAGAGCTGTTTGATATGAATGACGGGGAGAAGAGAGAGATTGCAGTGGAGCTATCAGTGCCCCAAGCTGAGGAGGAAGAAGCTGTGAACAAACAGAGCACCACCATACTGGAGCAGGTTAGATGGGCAATGTACTCACATAGAATATGTATGTAGCACCCAGCATTTGGTGAAACACACCTTTTTGCAGCACAGGACAAAGTTGAAGAAAGAAGCAATATATCAGAATTTTATGTAAATGCTGTATTATTTTAGGACTTGCTGATGTTGAACTTCCAAACTGATTGAGCTTATTTATTGAGGTTTAGGTTAAACATAGCAAACAACCAAGGCTTTTATTATCATTACGGTGATATACGGATAACCTGATCGTCTTGAAATGATCCTCGCAGGCCCTGTGTCGTGCAGAGGACGAGGAGGACATAGTGGCAGCCTCTCAGGCCAAAGCAGAGCAGGTGGCAGAACTGGCGGAGTTCAACGAGAACATACCATTGGATGATGGAGGGGAGCAAGAGGAAGTGGAGGAGCTCTCCAAGGCCGAGCAGGAAATAGCTGCTCTGGTGGAGCAGGTGAATAATCATGCAGTTCTGTAATTGAATTATTAATTCAAAATCGAGAATTGAACATTGGTTTGAGCTCTTGAATGGCTGGATTTTACATCTACAATATACAAAATAAATATAATAATAAAGTTTCTATCCACAGCTGAAATGGTAACCTCTGTGGGGCATTTTACTACCAGTTGTCAGTGAAGATGGGGGTGTTATAGCAGTGACTGAAACAGTTAGGATCTTTTTCTGCTGTATATTAACTCTCACCATATTCTCTGCCTATCCCTAGCTCACTCCCATTGAACGCTACGCTATGAACTTCCTGGAAGCCTCATTAGAAGATGTATGCAAAGAAGAGTTAAAGCAGGCTGAGGTAACGCCACATCTTCATCATCACTGAAATAAGAGATGTGTGTCTCAACAGCTCAGCTTTCTAAAAGTTTGATTTTGACTTTAGACTCACCATAATTACTATCCTCCACACAAATGTACAGGGGTGTACAAATTTACACAATACTATGGCTGCCACTAGTGGTTTTCTTCATTATCAATTCATTTATTTTTTCAAATAATAGATCGGTCAATTAGTCTATAATATGTCAGAAAATAGTGAAAAATATCCCTCACGATTTCCTAGAATTCAAGGTGACTTCTTCAAATCTGCTTCATATTGTCTGCTCAACAGTCCCAAACCAAAGATATTGAATTGTAAAACTGAGAGAGCAGCAAGTCTTCCCGTGAGAAGCTGCAACCAGAAAATATTTGGCATTTGTACTTGATAATTTACCTGAATTCAGTTATCAAAATTGTCTATCAATCGACTAATTAATTAATTGACTCATTTAATCGTTTCAGCACTACTAAATACCAATCTGGTGAAACTTTATTCAACTTGATTGTCATGACCATCACAACAAGTATTATAGGATCATTAGCCTAACAGCCCTACTTTTGCTTTGTGTTGCATTGTAAGATGTTTAAGTACTTTGTCCAACCCTGTAGTCCTGCACAACCAAACCATAAAGACGTTTTTATCAGTTTTGTAAAAACCAATCTTCTAAAAATCTGTTCTGCCTTTGTCTGTTTAGGAGCAAGTGGAGGCTGCCAGGAAAGGCCTGGACCAGGCCAAGGAGGAGGGCCTAAAGCTTCATGCTTCATCTGATGAAGACGATGATGACTTTTTGTCACCACCAGCTTCTGTGGAGCCTGCTCAGCCAGCCCCAGCCCGCCGTGGCCGTAAACCCAAGGACAAGATTGTCATCTCTACAAGGACTAGTGGTCGGCTGCGTGGGGCCTCACCCGAAACTGAGCCTGAGCCCACGACCCCTAGAGAAGTGCCTGAAAGACTCCGCTTTGGTCTGAGAGGACGAGGAGCTGCCAAAGACACTGGTACTGTGTCTACCACCCCGTCCCACACAGACCATCAAAAAACCTCCTCATCAACCAGGCCTCAAGAGTCCTCCAAATCTTCAAAAGCCTCCTCTCCTGCCAGAGATCAACATACCATCAAAACCAGGACTCTACCAAACCGCGCCCATCCCAGTCCAGTGCCTTCCCCTCCTACAACCTCTCCCCCTGGAGGGAAACAACAGTGTGTTGGGGAGACTGACAGCAAGATCTCGAAAGGAGAGGAGAAAGACTGGGAGAATGAGAGGAGGTTGTCTGAGTCATCACTAGAATCCAGCTGCCCAGTGGACCATCAGGCAAAAGATGATGACGGCAAAGACCAAAGCGCCATGTCTCCCCCCTCCACCAGCTCCCGATCGCCTCGCAAGCGTCAGTCAGCAGATGGTGAAGTCCTGCGGGGCCTGGTTGAAGACTCCCTGTCAGCCAAAGTCCTGCGGAAGCTTCCAGGAAGGCTGGTCACAGTGGTGGAGGAGAAGGAGCCAAGAAGGAGGAGGCGGCAAAGAAGCGGCACGGTAGGTGGAGGTTCTTCAGAGGAGGCAACTGTGGAGGAGAACACTGCTGGATTAGTCGACGAACCCAACCAAGACAATACATCACCGAGCCCTGACAGCAAAACTAAAGGGACCGTTACCAAATCTCCTCAGGACCAAGACTCAACTCCTAGTCCGTCTGTGCACCCACAGCCTGTCAGAAGTTATCCTCCATATTCCCCACCCCATCTTTCTCCTGACATGCCTGTGCTAAGAAATCTTCCTGTACGGCGCAGGTTGGAAACTGAATCTCGCATGGCTGCTCAGCTGGTAGAGCAACAGCAGCATCTGGGTAGAGGAAGGGGAGGGAACCAGTCAAGAAAAACTGACATACCACCAGGCAAAGACACCACTTCAACCTCTACAGAGTCCAATGTGAATTCTCTTGCGACACCTTTGAAAAGAAAGAGGGGCCGGCCCCCTAAGACCTCCCCTAGGTTACCTGAACCTGAAAACACAGTGACCCCTTCCCCACAGCCCACTTCGCCAAGTGAGGAAGATAACCCCCCTCTCTCCCCAAAACGTAAGAGGGGTCGTCCTCGCAAAGACTCCACAACCATACCAGAACCTGTTAGTGAAGGACAGAACTCAAAAAATGAGATCACCACTACTGCCGTACCTGGCATAACAAAAACTGATGCTAGCACAGAGCCAACAGTCCCGTCTCCCCACAATTTGGAGACCCCTGTAGCGGCTGTTGTCACAAGTCAGCCCTCTCAGTCTACCAATACTGAGGAAACAGACACTAAAACTGAGGTTTCAACCACTGCTCCAAATCCACCTGAAGCCGCCACAACAACAACAGATCAAGCTTCCTTACCAGTCTCCGCTTCACCCCAGGTGACCGCACCCCTTCCTGTGGCTGCCTCCACATCAGTCTCAGCCCAATTAGTTAGTTCAGCCCCGGTTACAGTTCCAAGCCCGGACACAGCATCAACCCAGGTTTCCTCTGCATCCTCTATCACGCTTTCCACATCTCTAACTATCGCAGTCGCTGCTACCCCCTCTACCACAACTCCATTGCCACCTGCCAGCACTGTCACGTCAACACTTTCAGGTGTGAAACCAACACTTGTGGTTTCCACAGCTTCTGAAGCTCCTGTAGAGCCAAAAGCCTCAGTTTCTACAACTGTGAAAACAACAGGACCAGACTCTGCTAAAACCACCACAGTTTCCACACCAGCTGCTACCACTCTATCCATTGTGTCATCTTCTACCACGGCCGTCACAGCAGTTCCAACATCAGTTCCTGCGACAACGATCACAACAGCTACTAACTTAATATCAAAAACAGTCAGCGTTACACAAGCAGCCACCACTACAATTAAATCAGTCACAGCTAAAACTACTGCTGTAAAGGACTTACCGCAAGCCTCTAATTTGTTTTCTTCAACATGTACCCCAGCTACTGTAACCTCCGCACCAGCTGCCCCCCAGAAGGTTTCAGCTGCAGCTCCTAGTCCAGCTACAGCTTCATCAAAACCAACCTCAATGTCTTCCCCAACTACAGCAACAACAATAAATACAGTCCAAGGTAGTTCATCAAACTCAACAAGTCCAAGCAAAGTTCCCACTGCAAGTCCAACCATGTCTGGCAATGCTTCTACAACGCCACCAGTGGCAACAGTCTCATCATCTGCTGTAAATACAATTCCATCTTCTCCAGCTCAAGCAAGGATTAATGGGACAACTACCAAAGTCCCTACCAAACCAGTCTCAACCTCACCACCAACAACAGTTGAAGTGGCTGCACAGGTAACAACTGTTCCGGTGGCTGGCATGTCCTCGGCAAAACCTCCTGCTGCACCTCCCCCAACCTGCACTCCTTCCCCAACTACATCTGCCAGTGTAACTACCACAGCCAAGGCAAAGACAGTTACAGTAACCATATCACCCCCAACAGTGGGAGTCCAAGTAACAACCCCTGTAGCAGCAGCCCCTTCCAAAGAACACATAACTTCAACTACCACTGCCACAGCTGCAGAAAAGACTGTCAAGATCCCACCTTCACTAACAACTTCCACAGGTGCTACACCAGCTCCATTACCAACAGCCACCACAACTACATCACCCCCAGAAAAGTCTATTAAAGTTGCTACCACAACTACCCACGTATCCACTACCCCAGCCACCCCTGTGTTAGCAGTAGCAGCAGCAGCAGCAGCAACCACAGCCAAAACAGTGCCTCCTGTGCCCAACACTCAAACCTCTGGGGTCATTTCACAAAGCTCTGTGTCCACAGATGTTTCCCCAGAGGTGTCCACACCAGCCCAGACAGAGGCCCTACCCCAAGCACCAACATCTGCTCATTCTAGTGTTTCAACTGAGAAACAATCTTTAACGCCAACGCAGAAAGTGTCAGCATCTGAAAGTGCCCCGGACAGGGTGACAGAAATGGAAGTAGATGCTGTGGAGGCTGAAGCAAGGACAAGCAAGGAGGAGGATGACGACAAAGAGCAGGAGATCTGTAAGTCCCAGCCTAAAAGGAGAAAGGTGGAGAGTTCCCCTGAGACCAAAGACTTTGAGTCAGGAAGGGAGGGGGCAGGCGGAGAAGCAGAGTCTGAAACTGCCACCCAGAAAGAAGAACCTGAGCAACAGGTGGTGGAGCAAACTACTGAAGATCAGAAAACTCCAATACAGAAAAGACCTCTTAGTCGCCAGAGTAGCCAGGAGTCCACTCGATCCTCTTCGCCATCATCTGGGTGCTCTACATCAACCCTCACTCGTCATGCTCACCACAAAAGAACTTACGAGAACAGACTTCCTGCCAAGAAGAGGCGACTGGATGTCACCTCAGAAGGAGGGAAGGAGGAGAAAAACGAAGAGGAGGGGGAGAAGAAAGAGGAAGGCAGCGAGAAGGAGCTCTCTACCGCTACCTCTCGGAGAAGGCGTTCCAGGTCTTCTTCTTCCTCCTCGGACTCTGACAACATTGAGAGCAGGAAGGAGCACCGGTTGACTCGCTCTGCCAAGCACAGGGTACAAGATCAGGAGAGGGAAAGGGGCAACAACCGGCAAGAAAAGAAACCTACGCGCAGCTCTGACAGAAATGCATCGAACAATGCTAACATATCCACAGGTGGAGAGTCTGGCAGTGATACGTCTTCTGTTAGGATCACCAGGAAGTCTGCAGGATCTCAGCCTTCACAAGACAGTAAAGCTCGGACAAACAGTGCACCCTCGTTGCCTCCAGAGCCTGAAGTTCTGGGAAAGAGGTGCTCTGCACTCAATGCAGCAGCCAAGCTTCTAGCAATGAAAGGCAGGGTGGATACCCCTGGCCACACCACTCGGAAAGACTCAGTGGCCAAGGGTGCCGGGACTTCCCCTGCCTCCTCTTCTGACAAGAACCAAAAGCCTAAAAGCAAAAGTGTACCAGCCTCCCCTCAGCCTAACTCCATAACTCTTACTAATAATAAAAGCAGTGGCAGCAGCAAACCCTCAACACCCAATCAGACAAGTCGCTCTGGTTCACGCTCCACCAGACAATGCCCCGGTTCTCTGGTTCCACCCCTGGAAATGGAGTACAAGAGGTCTAAACCAGAGGAAAAGGAGAGGGGGACGAGGAAGTCGTCAGGGGGGAAGGAAGGCGAGGCAGAGGTGCAGTCTTCGTCTCGGGGCCACAGTGCCTGCAGCAGCATGAGCAGTGATGGCGAGGGCGACGGTGGTGGGCGCAGCAGCAGAAGCCGCAGCAGCAGCAACAGCAGCCAACGTACCCACAGCATCAGCTCTCAAAACACAGAACATAGAGAGTCCCGCGCCGCTTCCTCCGGCAGCGAGCGCAGCTCTGAGCGGGCAAAGAGTAGAGACACGAAAGAGAAGCAGGGTCAGCAAAGGGAGAGTCGGCAGGACAGCAGGAGGTCTCAAAAGCTCTCGCAGGAGGTGACCAGCAGTTCGGGAACAGAGGGGACGCCGGACAGGGTGCTGCGTAGTGTTGCAGCGCTCGCAGCGGCGCAGGCCCGGTCACCGGCTGCAAACACTCGCTCCTCTTCTGGTCAACATCGTCACAACAAAACATGATCAGAGTGCCAAAGAGAAAAAAATAGAAGCGAGAGTGTTGTTGCAGAGCACGATAAGGGAGCATGTCACGATCTCCAGGGTTGCTGCTTTGTCTCCACTCTAATGAATGCAAGGGAACTGTGTGCTTCACAAGCCAGGGGCCTCCCCTGCCTCTTGGGCCCTCTCCCTTTCCAATTGGAGCTGGTCCCCTCACCAGCTCAGCCATTGTCAGCTGGGGGAAGGCTCAGGGATGCCGGACTGAGAGAGAAAAAAAAAAGTGGCGCCAGTGTCCATAAACAGAGAGAAGGTACAGTGGATGGATTCACCACTGGGACTTGAGGGGGGATAAAGGTGCAAGAGGTAATAAAGGAAAGTTGTTAGTTCACATTATGTACTGTAATCATTAAAGACTGGAACACTCAGATCTTATGTGTTAAGATGGGATTATACAGCACCCTCTTATTAGGGTTATAAATGAAGTCATTTGTGTGACATTAAAAACCTTTGAGTGACCAGTTGTATTGTAAGTTGGAGGTTTTAGAAAGTTTGGTTTTGAAAATTTCGTCAGCTGTCCTGACTATTGTTTCTTTGTAGTCAGTTGATAAGTTATGCATATTTTATTATTTCTTCCAGGGTATTAGGAAGATAACCGATCTGTCAATGTGATCTTTTCTGCACTATGCTGGAGCTTGTCTTTGCTTGGGCCCCTTTTTTCATGTCAATTTCTGTTCATTGGATTAATTTTTTAAATCCAGCCTTGCATTTCTCATTTGCACATCTGATAATGTGGCCCTCAGCTTTTGAGTACATTGTGGTGTAGTAATACCTTTTACATCAACTTCAGTCAGTCAATTGGTTCCTGGTACCTCACGATGTATCTCTCCAGTTCAAAAATGTATTAAGTTGCAAATTGTCTTGAAGACGTTACATCTCTTGCTCCCCATCACAGACCCAGGGTAGGGAAAATCCAATTTGTTTTTCCTTATCTTCCCAAAGGCAGTTATTGTTACGGTCCACTTTGTCATGTATTTATATTGAAAGGGCAAGTAAATGTTATTGAAAATTAAGAGTGCCTCTTTGGCCAAATAGGTTTGAACCTCAGATTGCCTTGTGACGCACCTGAAGCAGGGGTGTTGAGCTTCTCTCGTTATCTAAAAAAAGCCAAAACAAAACCCTCACAAAAAGACACCCCCCCCCCCCCTACAAAAAAAGTCGAAAAAGCACCCTGAGCATCAGTGCTACCAAATTTGTTTTATTTTTCACCTGAAGTTTTGTCACCATCAATTCATTGCTCTTCATTCATGTAAAAAAGAAATAAAAAAAAATAATAAAAATACTTGGACAAAATATGTGAATAAAATTACTGGTACAGTTCCAGATGACTGTAAATTGTCAATTTACTTTTGAGCAAACGTGATATCGGGGTTGGGGAGAGGAGGGATGGGTAGTTTATGGTGATGGTCTTATTTTTGATTTTGTCTGTTTCTTCATTTGTTGCATTCCTTTGATCCCTTGTAATTCCACATTGTTTTACTTGAAAAATTAAGACAATTACAGTTGAATAAAAAGACCAAAAATTAGTTGCCATTTTTCATTGTGTTTAATTGTAGGTGAAATACAGGTTTGTGCCAGTTTTTTAATTAGGTAATTACTTTAATAAAAAGTAAAAACAAAAAAAAAAGCTTTGATGGGGAAACTCGCAAGGCATAAAAATACTACTTCTCAATCGTCTGTATAACAGTGAATATGTGAACTAAACAAAAGGTACAACAATTCATGATACAAGACAAACAGCGTAATAGATCATGGCAGTATTTTATTTTTAAAAAACAAATCAATATTTAAATGTGACGCAAAATTCAACAGCTGTAATATTACACAGTAGCAAAGTCACCATCTGCCCACCGTCAACCTTTTTTCTGTCTGCTTGTAACCGCAGACAGGCAACATTTGTTTCCAAAGGAGACTTGAGCGAGGACTGGACAACCTTGAACAAGCGGTTTTGGTTTATTTCTCTTTACATATTTGTCACTGTGGTGCACAGCAGGTACGGTTTGTCTCCGTAAATGGGTTTTCGGGTTAGTTAACACATCCCTTCTCCAGGATCTCCCTGCAGAATTAACTTTTAAGTTACTAAACTAGCAAGACAAAAAAATTGACTTTTCTTTGCACAGTGTGACAAACCGGTGAATCAAAATAAAAAGCCTAATATGAGAACACGTGTCGGCCTGAGACACGGAGACGCGCAGCTGATACGCTGCTGTGTGAAAGATGACTTATCTACGCAACAATAACTCAATCCATCCCTTGTTGACGATGTGCGTGCACAACATCACATTCTCAGCTGTTCACATGGACACAAAGAGGAAGGCACAGTTTTGAAAAGAAGATTTCATTATGTGTTGCTGCAGAACTGCTCTCGCAGCAGCTTACACAACAGGGTTCAAATCATAAATACAAACGGGTAGGACAACTAAAAGTCGGCCTTTTATTGCAGTGCTGAGACACCTTCGTAAAATAAAAGTGGGTGGGAGGGCTGTTATTTCACAAAAACAATCTGTATTTACACTTGTTACATGTAGGCAGTTTGAAACAACATTCAAGTTTTTAAAAATCATCTGCATAAAGAATGTCTTAATCACCAGCAACATAGGTTATGTACAATTATATTAGTCTATTTACTATATATGCCTATAAGAGAAAGTCCTACTCTATTACAATTGTTATTTAAGTCTCCAATTCATCCAGAAACAATAACGTGACAACACAGTTTTCCTGAGTACAGTATGATCAGCGCCAGTGTTAGATTTCAATACTGCATTGTGCCTTATTCAAGGCAACTTATTTCCTCTTTTTTTCTTGTAGGAAGGGAAGAGGGGGGGGGGGGGGGGGACACTGACGTAACAGTCCACAAATTGTCCTGGTCTTTGTGTTGCAGACCAGAATCGTGACCGGGGGATTCCATAAACCAGCAGCACTACCTCTTGAGTGGAAGTGGAAATGCAGGCAAGATTGTAGTCATTTGTGAGTTAAAACAACAGAAAGCACATCTCTTTAAAAACAACAACAAAAGAAGGCCTGTTAGGGGGACAGGAGGGTTAGAGGCAGAGGAATATAAAATGTGTGTGTGTGTGTGTGTGTGTGGGGGGGGGGGTGATAACAGAAAATCCACTGACTTAATTCACCCATACATCCCGTGGGCTGAAATTATGTACATGAAACCCAGAATGTGCCAACTCACGCTGCCTGGTGTTATTAGCCGAAGGCGGAGACCAATGAGATGACTATGATGAGGAGGAGGATGGCCAAACAGATTGCGATCCAAAACTTTTTCTGCATTTAAAAGAGACACACACAGATCAATTGTTGTCGTAACATGTCATCATATTGTACATATTCCTTATTATTCATTTCTTACTGTCAATCTTGTAGTTACAATTCTTGACCTGCAGTACTTGCTTTATGTGTCTTTGTACTTCTTTATATTCCCACTGTGTTTATTGTCAGGCAGCAAAATACCAAAGCAAATCCCTCGTCTGTGTAAACCAACCCAGCATTAAAGCTGATTCTGATTCAATTAAACACACACACGCAAAATTAAATCAGGCGCAACCTTAAAGACACCGTGAAATGGCCAATTTATTCCTGTTGAAGCGGGACGTTGGGGCAGGACAGGATGTAGAGATGCATCATTGTAAAGTGTAAACCGGCGGATTATCAGTTTACGCCGAGAAAGGCTATTTGTTTTGACTGGCAGAAGTCAGCACTGGAACTGTGCCCGCTCCAGTAAGTTAAAGTGAGCATTTCATTGCTGCTTAAATATTGCGTGTGTAGAACCACATCGTACCTTGCGTGCTTTCTGCTGATATGTTACAGCTTTCGCCGTGTTTTCCTTTGCTTTCTCCACGTAGTTTGAAGACTGTTTGATGTTGGTTTCGATGCGGTTGACCATCTCCCCCTGCAGGAGGCAAGAACATCAGAATCCGGTAACTCTTCGTAGCCCAAACAAGCCTGAGAGACTTCCATCGGCGTTTGCTTTACCTGGGCCTCCACCTCCATGGCGAGGTACTGGAACATTTCGTGCAGGTCTTTGATGCTCCGCTCCAGCTTCAGGATCTCATCGTGCCGGGACTCGATCTCATTCAGAGCCTGCCTTGTAGCTTTCGCATCAATCAGGATCTGTACGCCACAGTGCAGACATCTATTAGCGGCATTATGGACAACAGACACATCTGCCAGCAGTCACAAGGCTTCGGGGTTTCATCTACGACCAGTGGTGGAAGAAGTACTCCGGGCCTTTACTTAAGTAAAAGTACTGTTGCGAGTAAAAGCACCATCAGCAAATTGTACTTAAAAGTATCAAAAGTAAAAGTACAGCAGTAAAATGTTCCCTGTGACTGATATTATTATATATTTCATTATTAAATTGTTAATCCTGATGCATCAATGTTAGAGCAGCATTTTACTGTTGTTGCTGCTCGAGGTGGAGCTAGTTTTAACCACTGTATACAGTTTAGTCCAGGGGTTCCCGACCTAGGGATCGGGCCCGTCCAAAGGGTCACTGGTCTTCGGTCTATGATTAATGGGAGAGAAGTTCTGCTGAACAAATTTATATTGTATTTTTGGGACTTTTCTCAAACTTTTTGCTAGGGTTTTTTTTTTGTTTGTGAAATATTTTGACCTCCCTTTTACCTCTTTGAGCCCTGATAAATTATTCAAATGAAACCATCCGAGTAGTTGGCAGAACTAGTAGTTTGTAGAAGACAAACTCGTAGACATCTGAAACACGACAGGGGGCCCTGGCTGCCTTTTTTGCAACGAGTCACAAGCCAACAAGTTTGGGAACAGTACGCTTACCATGTGTTTTTGGGTAAAACGTGAATCTGTAGAGTAACTAGAGCTGTCAACAGGTAGTGAAGTAAAAAGTATGAAATATATAGTATATATTTCCCTCTGAAATGTTGTAAAGTAGCAGTATAAAGTAGGATCAAATGGAAGTACTTAAGTACAGTACTTGAGTAAATGTAGCTATTTTCCACCTCTGTCTCTAACGGACAGCAAAGGCCGGCACGACTCTTCACACTACGAGCTACTAAAACACTAAAGGCATCACTAGGGGCTGCACGGGATTTTCTTTCTAATGCTTACCAAATGTGTCGTCCAGTTTGACCAACTAGTGAGGCTACAACAGAGCAAATCTGTCATCATTTCATACACTTAAAGTCACTACTTCTACCAGATGGCGGTTGACGGAAAACACCTGCAGCTGCGAATGTGTTTGGCTGCAGCGGGTGCTGTTGTGTTGTGGTTTCCAACATCCAGGCAGGCGCGCGCGTTGTTGCCGCCCTCCTTTAATTCTCACGTGTACTCACATTTTGGGTGAAAACATCCGTCTGCCCACTCTCGAGCATCGTATCCAGCTCTTCGTCTGTGACATTGCTCCCGGCTAAAAGCGAGAAGTACGTTAGATCAGGGCATTCACGTTTTGAGAAACTTTTAGATGAACAGAACTCCCTCCCAGTTGAAACCGAAAGAAAGAGAAGCCTCGGGTCTTTTCTGTGAAGCTCGTGTAAATGTGGTTTCTCTCTCCAGTTGAGCTGATTAAGATAGACTACAATGTAGGGCTGCAGCTAACGACTGTTTTCGTCACTGATTAATCTGGCGGTCATTTTCTTGACGAATAATTTGGTCCATAAAACATCACAAAACGAAATGAAAAAGGTCCCGCAACAGTAGGTGAAGTCATTAAATGTCTTGTTTTGTCCGACCCCAAAATATTCAATTTACTGTAATAAAACCTCCCAGCAAATTCTCAAATTTCAGAAAACAGGAAGCGTCAAATGTGGATGTGAACGCTCAGCTATTAGAAACACTGCATTTGTTATTAAGGTTATTATTCGGCCATGTTTCTTCCCCATTTTTACAAGATCACACGCCATCACACCATCAGCCTACTAACGTCGCTCTCGTACACTGCTTACGCTTTGTGATTGCTCTGATCAATATTTACACGCAGAGCTGCGACGGGGAAGGAGCTACTTCTGTACCTTTAGTCAGAGTAAACTGGACAAAATGTATGTAATGACTAAGCTAATCGCTTTTCACCACCAGACTACAGCTAAGTGTAAATATGCTGGTAAAATGAACACCGACTGTACTTATATTTTCCCCCAAACTTTCATTTAACCCCCCTATTTAGCGTTGATATGCATTATGTGAACATTTTATAAATGGCAAACAGACTATAATGTAGTTTTAAAGATTTAAGTGTTAAGTAACGTATTTGTCATCAACTCTAACTCCTCCTGTGGACAGCCATAACTGCAGGCCGCCGTACGAACAGATAACGAATGATGATACAGTAAAACACAGCTGTAATAGGAGAAGTTATAATATAAACTACGTTATAGTGTGTTATAAACCATTTATTAAATCATTATATATAGTGTGTATAAATGCATTTGTACGGTGGTTTAAAAGTGTGTATATTCGAAAGTGACAGACAGAGAAAGAAGATGACACGTGACAAATATCATGAGACCGACTGAAACCCGCGGATGACGCAACCTGCCACAGAGCACAAAACCACACCTCGAGGACGAAAGCAAATCACCGCCGAGCTTCATGTACTCACTGATTTTGAGTTGCCTCTGTATTCTCTCCACATTGCGGTCTCTGTACTGGGCCTGGATGGTGTTGCAGTGACCCATCAACTCCACGAACTCCTTGGACAAGACACCGTGCTGCCGGGGAGGAAACATTTGGGTGCTGTTTTACTTTGCGGTAGCTCAAGATTCACGCGAGCGGTCATTCTCAAACTGAGTGGGCGAGGCGGACACATTTTACCGTCTCGATGTGTGTATGTTTTGTTGCTATATCACTATACACTCAGCTGCCAGTTTATTAGGTACACCCCTCTAAGACAGTTTCAACAAATACTGATCATAACCTTCATGAAGGGAGGATTTACTGCAGGACTGTTGCATTATACTGCATTAGTTGTAGCTAGGTGTACCTAATAAACTGGCAACATCTGACTATATCATGATATAGTCCATTTTCTCAACACGCAACGCTCGCCAAACTGTTTGGATAAAATAACAAGATGGGAAGTATGTGTTTGATCTAATGAATGAAATACCTGTCAACCTTAACACAGTCATGCGACATTCCTGTACATCCAGTATTTTCAAAAAGAGGTCCTGATTTGATTCTCAAACACAGGCGTCGTGCGATCCAAGCAGACACACTGAAGCGATAGTTCATCAGCTTTGAACTATAACCGCCGGTTCTGACTCTGGTAACATGAGACTTGTTATTCTCTTTCCAAATCAAATGAATGAAATTCAGTTAGACTGAATGGAGTGTTTATATAACAAGTCAACTTACAGAGAAGATTGTGAAAGATTGTGAATGAAATTTCTTTCACAATGAACCAGTTTCTCCTCTTTGAGTTCACACGAGGCCTTTTTTCCCCTGACTGATCGCTTACTCTGATTCCTAGTGCAATAAAACGCCGTCACGCAGCTGCGGCGATGGAGGTTTGTTTGAGATTTGGAAAAAGGTCTGATATTTGAAGATAGATGATACACCTGTGATGTTATGACTAAAAGAGTGAACCTGTGTCCGTTGCATCCGAACGTTTATGGGTATGTATTTTCCATCCTCCTCTCCCTTTTTCGATTCAATACCTGTGGAAAGACAATTGAGAAGTGTGATTCAAGTAAACTAAACAAAAAACAAAAAATAAGAAGAAACGCCGTGTTCTCTCACTTGTTTTCCCATCAATACTCACTTTTCAATTTTTTTTGGATCTGACTCGCCAACGTCTTTATCTCTTCTCGAAGTGTCTGGAGCTCCTTCTTCATACCTAACCCAAGAGAAAATAAACCCCAACATATTCAGCACCCAGATGCCCCGTTTCAGACAAAGTGAGTGCCCTCCGTGTGGTGAGACTTAATCAAGATGGATTTGCAGTGTAACCACTGCAGTGATTGGCCATTTGTAAACAGTAGCCATCATTATTACTGTTCACTTAACGTTAAAAGACTTAAATCTTTGAAACCTTCGCAGTTATTTGTTGACTCGGTCCAGTTTCCGGCCTAAACTGAACATACTCACTCTCCTCGGGCAGCGCCACACCCAGCACAGTTTTCTGTTTGTTCTCGAGCTCGGTCACCATCCTCCTGAGATCGTGCAGACCCTCGTGAATTTCTTGCACCTGAGAGTGGGGGAAGAAGTCGCAGTTGAACGTTTGTGGGCAGAAACGTTGCTAACGGTTGCATTCGTCGTCAGTTGACTATTGAAGGTGAGCAACAGAAAATGAGTCCGCGACAATTTTAGTTAGTCGATCGCTCGTTCGACTCGTCGATCAAGCAAAAAAAAATGCCAAACACGCTCTGGTTCCAGGTTCTCAAATGGGAGGAATTGCTGGTTTCCTCCAGTTTTATATCATTGTAAAGGAATGATCTCTGGGTAGTGGACTGCTGTCTTAGGATGACACACCTTGGGCTCTGGGAACTTGAGATGGGCAATTTTTCACTTTTTTCCCCCCAACCTTTAGTAAACTAAACTATAGTGTTAATCTATTTAATGAAAAGATAACCAATAAATATAATACCTCCTTTAATGGCACATAGGTTTAAAGCATGCCATCATGATGCACACAACTGCATGTAGGGCTGCGACTAACAATTCTTTTCTTTGTCCTTTAATCTGCAGATTATTTTCTCAATTAACTGATGACTCATCTGGTCCATCAAATGTTAGCGTAGCGCGAAAGACGCCCATCACAGTTTCCTGAAACCCAAGGCGATGTCTCCAAGTTGCTCGTTTCGTTCGAAACAATAATCCAAAGATATTCAAATCTGCTTCCACTGAGGACTTAGAAAACTAGCAAAATAGTCCCATTTGAGAAGTTGGAACCCAAGTTTTTTATGCTCTGGCAGTGTGGCAATAACACTTGTCCCCGTATTCATGGCAGCTCAGCACAAGGACACTGGGATTAGCAGAGACTGAGATGTTGACAAAACAAAATTTAGAAAGCGGCAAAGTATCAGACAAGACTGAGTCCATGTGACCCTTCCTTCTACATTAAAGCCTCATCACAGGACAATAAACCTTTCCTCACTTTAACCATGTAAACAAACTCAAAACCCTCCTTTCCTAAGAGAAATGAGTTGCTTATAGTGCTATAATTTGAGGCAAAAACCTTAAACCAAGCCCTTAGATGATCCGTCACCTGTACGTTAATTAACGTCAATGTTAAGATAATCTCCACCTTTTTGAAGAAGGCGTCGTTCTCCTTCTCTTCTTTGGCTGAAGAGGTTCCAGGTTTGAGCATCAGGGCTTTGCCCTCCTCGTCCTCATCTGAAGCCTCGGCTTTCTGCGGTCAGATTGACAAGAACGAAGCAAAACAAAACAAACAACGAAAATACAGTGAGTGCCTTCTCGCGCCTGGAGGTCTTTCCATCTTGGAGCGCCACAAACTTCGGCTGCCGAGCCCCGTCCCGGCCTGACAAGTGGGCTGAAACGGAAGCTGGGAATATAACGTCGCGACGGCTCAACATGCGGACATGCGAGGCAGTAACACTGCTGTTTTTAAGTCACCTATCTAGGTTTACTTTCGTGGTCACAGCTGTCGCGGTTGAACAGGTTAGCGGCCGTTACTCGACAGAAGGAGTGAACTCGGCTAAGTTAGCAGGCTAGCGCGCTACCGCTAACGTTAGCCGTTCACTTTTATACTCACGTTGCCTAACTCCTTAGTTCGGTCCCGCATTGTTCAGGGCGAGGCAGCCAGTCAGGTGTCCCGCAACGCTGCGACTCTGCGCCGCCGTGTGGTAAGCTGTTCCCGAGCAGAGGAACCAACTTTAAAAACTGTTAACTTTGCTCCAAGTTACTGTCATTCAATAAGTAAACTCTAGTAGCAGCACTTCTTCTTCTCACGCTCTTCATAAACATGGGCCGTCGACTCATTGGCGCCGCCTGTGACGGCGGAGTGTAACTGCACCGGGCAGATGCCTCATTGTTTTTTTACAATGATTTACAGTTTATTTGTTATTGTAATATTATCATTATTAAATTGGATATTTTTCTATGTTTATTTATTTTTTAATAACTGCATTGTATGGCAATTTGCAAACTATAGCAATCATTATTACTGTTCACTTAACGGTAAAATACTTAAATCTTTGAAATCTTCGCAATTATTTGTTGAGCATGTGCAGCTAATAAGTGTAGATAATCTGAAAATTCAGAGCGTGAATGGACTGTTTATATAACATCTGAACGTTCATGGGTATATATTTTCCATCCTCCTCTTCCTCACATCTTCTATACAGGCTATTTTTTTGCTTGTTTTTTTTTTGCAGAGTTTTTCTACATGATGGTCTAAAAGCTCCTCCCTGTAACAGCTTCCCCCCCTCCTCCAGTAACTAAATTCTAGTTAAAATTCTAGCAAAATTGCTGTATATATTCATTTATGTGTTTCTCAAATTTTCTAAGTCTGAAAAAAGTCCAATTAAAAAGCGCAGAGTCTAAAATATGTTGGTATAAATAGCACAATGTGTAACTTAAAAAAATTCATTCCCAGAAAAAAATAAAGACTATAAACAACCAACAGTTTATAGTTAAAATAACAAGATGGAAATGTCTGTTTTTGGCTGATCTTGTTAATTAAATACCTGACAAATACAGTACTAGGTTTACCTAGGTGTACCTAATAAACTGGCGACTGAGTGTATTATCTTTTCAGTTCCAGTGAAGTGCTGCAGGTGGATACACGTCTGACAAGTCCAGACAGTGTCCTCAGTGCTGCTCCTGCAGATAAAAAAAGGCTCAGAGAGTCGCCAGAGCTTCCTACTTCCCACAAGATGATGCCATTTGCCTGCACAAACTGTATACTTGCCCCAAAGCCGACACTGTACTGCGCTGCTCAACTGTACTTTTAAAATCTGTCCTCACGACTGGACCTGACTATAAAAATTCCCCTCAACAATGAATAATAAACCTGCAAAACAATCCAGATGTGACATGATAATGCATCCGGCGGGCCAGCTGATGCCGCTGACATTTAACAGTTTAAGGCGCTGTTTGGTAGCTAAATGTCTTGCGTTGGAACAAGCCAAAACATGTTATTTTATACCTTAAATGCCCTCAATTTTCTTCATGAAATCCAGAACCATTGTCAATTAAAAGTATGGCTGTAAATATTTATGATTAGTATTGTGGGTTCTAATTCAGTGGCCCCGACTAAGATCTTTTTAACACCTTTTGTGAAACGCTTACAGGGTTATTAAAACCCTTTAAATGACCCCTGACTAATGACCTTGCACTGTACTCAGCTAATGTTTAAAAAAATTCAAATGACTTGAATTATTATTGCCAATATATGTATTAAATTACATGGCAAATCCAAGTTCAATTTGTCTTTAGGCCAGTGGTTTCCAACCCTTTTTCACTTACAGCCTCTGAAAACAGGTCATTGTCTACCTGTGACCCCTCGTCACAGGTTATATTAGTGTGGACGTGAGTTGTGAGTATTTCAGCCAAAGCTTGATTTTTCCTTTTGAGATTGTTTGAAGGATTCTTAGTGGAAGTATCCAGTATCTTGTTTTTTTTTTTTTTTTAGCCATTTAATCATCGTGTGACAGCTTAGGTTAATGTTGGGACCACTCGGGGGGCCGTATTTGTGCTGCAGCACACACATCTGCTCTGGAATGTCCTGTGTTCGTTCTCCGTACCTCATTTGCGAAAACATTATTCTAAAAACAAACAAGACATGATTTGTGACTGTAAAAAAGGGACATCTAAACGAGATTTCAGTTGGACTTTAAATGAGAAGTGATTTTTCTTTGAGTGTAAGGGAGTTTAAATGGCAATGTTTAAAGGATTTTCAGAGGTTTTCATGTGTAAAAGTATCCAGTATCTTGTAATTCAACAGGACAGTTACATTAGCATTACAATGTATCATGCACAAGCAATGCAAAATATTTATTCCGATATTTCTGTTTAATCCAAATTGCATATAAACATCCATTTAGTTAAATCATGGTATTAAGTAGCAGTGGTGTAGGAAGTATTCAGATCCTTTGCTTAAGTAAAAGTACTAATACCACACTGACCTTGAGTGTCAAGAAAGGCGCCAATAAATAAAATGCATAATAATAATAATAATTAAAATACTCCTTTACAAGTACTGGAAAAGTCCTGCATTGAAGTAAAAGTATGTAAGTATAATCAGGAAAATGTACTTAAAGTATTAAAAGTAAAAGTACTCAAAGCAGTAATACATCCCCTGCGACTGTAATACTATTAAATATATCATTAGATTATTATTATTACTCATGCATTCATGTAAAAGCAGGATTTTACTGTTGTAGCTGGTTGGGGTGGAGCTCATGTTTAGCTATTTTTTAATAAACTGCAACTAATAAGTATTTTCATCATGGATTAAGCTGGTGATTATTTACTCCATTAATTGATTAATTGTTTGGTTTGTAAAAAAAACAACTAACTGAAAATAGTGATAAATGCCGTCACAAGTTCTCAAAAATATTAACTTGTAAAGTAACTTACGCTGTCAGACAAACGTAGTGGAGTGCAAAGTAGAAGACTTGCCTCCGAGATGTGGTGGAGTAGAAGAAGAAAGTGACATGAAAGAAAAGACTCACGTAAAGTACAAGTACCTCAAATTTGTACTTCAGTGCAGTACTTGAGTACTTTCGTCCCATATGCAGCTGGCCTCATGAACAAGGCCCGGGGCCCCCCGCTGACACTGACTCTCTACCTCCCACTACATGTTACATTAACACATTAACAGTCCTGACTCAGTGCATTACATTAAAGCACATTATTCCAATATTGCAGGGAGGTTCACATTATGAGGTTCAAAGAATATTTGCAGTCATATTGTAGGCCTACATGTGTTTTTATTCCTTTTTATAATGATTTTTCATATCTTATTGTTAGTTGTCAATTTTGTATTCATGCTTTTTTGACTTACAGTGCTTCTTTTTTTAATCTTTCTTTATATTTTCTACTTAACATCCTTATTGTTGTGCACCAAAATACCGAAGCAAATCCCTTGTATGTGTGTACCAACTTGTCAACAAACCTGATTCCGTTTGAGTAAGCGTACTTAACATTGCTAAGCAGCCAACTGTACTGCCTGCCACTATGAATCAGTAGTAAAAATAGCTGGAGGAACCTAAACTATAAAAAGAAAGTGATAAAAATGTAGTGAATCAGAAGCTGTTGTCGCCCCATGTGGCTCTGTGAAAAGAGTAAACTACATTTCCCACAGTGCACCAGTGTGGAGTCGTGTCGCCAGCGAGCTGTCAGTGTTTGTGGGGAGGGATAGAAATCGGTCCAGCATCTTCGGAGCGGATGCCAGAGACGCGCAGTCCTCATCAGCAACATGAGGCGGATTTAGCGCAACGTTTCCCCGCACACTGGATGTTTAACGACTGAACCTCCTCGTCTGCCATAGATCAGCGGAGGAGACCTGACCTTATTCCATCAATGAGATATGCGGAGAGGCTCTACCGCCCGGTGGTAACGCAGGAAAAAAACACACAAGATGAAGAAGCAGTTCAACCGAATGAGACAGCTCGCCAACCAAACCGTGGGCAGGTAAGGGCTGCGTGTTTGCGAAGACCCGTCTGGAAGCGACGCGTGCGGCGCGTTACTTTGGCTCCGGCTCAAAGCAGCAACGTCGCCCGCGTGTTCGGCTGCCAGCTTGCGGGGTTCAGTCATCCGCGCGGTGGGCTTTTGCTGCCCGGGCGGTTTGATTTGCACAAAGCGTTAGCTGTCAGTGTGGGTCACGGTTGCAGCGCGGACGCCGGGTGATTGATTGAGCTCAGCGGGGAGGCGCGTATCCGCACGCAGATGCGGAGGGAGCGGACGCGGTACCCGAGGAGCAGGGCTGCTGCCCAATGAAAGCAAAGGGCGGCCTCTGGGCACCCTGCTGGGGGGGGGGGGGGGGGTTAAAAGACCCCCCGGGGCTGGTCCTTATAACACAACAAGGGGTGTAAAAAGGACAGACCCAGAACCATTTCCAATAAAAA
>CM022492.1:21497500-21515030 GCA_011952105.1 Coreoperca whiteheadi
TTATTTTTTTTTTTAAAATAAATAAGGGGGGAAGGAGGGGGGGGGCGGGTGCTTCCCCAAAGAGAAGGGGGGGGGGGGGTGGGGGGGGGGGGGGGGGGGGGGGGGGGGGGGATTACAGATCACCCAGGGCTGCTAATATGTCTGCAGTGACATGCTGGTAAACATGTGTTTATTCCACTTAATCAAAGAAGGGTGGCATCGCTGATAGACAGATGTTAGAGGGGTTAAAATGGGAGCTTTTTATTTAAACAATGTGCGGGGATTTTGAGACAAGACCATTTAGAAACCTGCAAATAAATGTCATTAAGAAGTTGCCATGTCCGTGTTTTTAAAGGAATAGTTCTACCTTGAATGAATGTGCTAATCTGCTTTCCTGCCTCGCTGTCTCCCCCCTGCCTTTATGCTAAGCTAAGCTAACTAACGAGAGTGTTCCAGAGCTTCTCCTCTGACTTTCAGCAAGATGAGCGCGTTTGCCAAAATGTCAAACTATTCCTTTTAAGATGATGTTATTCAGACTTTGCTGTTTATTCCATTTGGCTACTAAAGTTTAGCTTTGAGTCCACGATGACACCAACATTTCTGATTTAGTGCTTTAGCTTTGTCCGCATTTAGCTGAAGGATAAGCAGGCACATTAAATCACTAATTTGTTCCATGCAGAGAAAATCCTTTGGGCGGTAGTCACTCAGTGACAAAGTTAGCTACATTTGGGTGTCATCTGGATAAGTACGATAGGTGGTCTGTCTTAATGGAAGCATGTAAATGTTGATTAAAAGAGGCCCAAGGATTGAGCCTTAGGGAACGCCAATAAAAAAATGGGTCACTTAATGTTCATTCACCTGTATCCTTAATACTTAATACTTGGCATTTTAGTGTCTTTTTCTGACTGCCTGAATACATGAATGACAACAAAATAACGTACGGACGCAGCTCGTTATTGCTTTTTAAATATATATTTGACCAAGTGGTTCAGCTAGTGAGAATTCAAAGAGTTGATTTTGGATGTGTGTCAGGTTCAAATTTTCCTCACAGTTTTACAGATGCTTGTTTTGTACCAGAGTTTACGGCAACAAGTCTTTTTGGGCACGAGGGTGGCTAGCAGTGTGTCACGCTGCAGAAAAGCAGCTTAATTATTGTTATTATTATCCTGGAAGTTAAGGTAGAGTCTAGGTTTCTATTTAGTGCCTCAGTAACTGCACCACTCTAACGCGGTGACACGTCGTGGTTGATGAATGTAGACGTGATTAATCCTAGCAAATCCTGACTGCACGAGGCTGCATCAGATAGTATGCAGATGTAGGAATACTTTAGATGAATGTGCTTACGTTTTTGTGATTTATTTGTTATCAGTGTGTCTTGTTTCCCCTGCGAGGCCTGATGCTACAGATAAATCTAGAGTTTGTTAATCTCTCTCTCTCCAGGACCTGAGGCTCGCTAAGTTATCGTCAAAAAACAACAGCAACACATGACCCATTTTGGCTCCCATAGTCTGAAAACAAGCTCTATATGCCTGTTTTTATCATGAAGCAAAGTGCAACTCGATCCATGTACCTTTACTATGAAACTATGGACGCGTGAATGTCAGTTTTCTGTCAGGAAGTCGCTGGTGTTGTAGCATCTGTGAACCTGCAGGCCCGAAACTGGACTGTGCAGGGAGGAATCAAATCCAGTTTGCGAGGTCTAGCTGCAGCTTGGTTCTCAGTGGGTGTGGTAAAGTCTTTGTCTCACCTTCTATTTGTCAACCCCACCCTTAGCTTGTAACTGAAAGTCTATGTCATACGGCAACACTGCACCTTGGGCAATTTGGATCAGGTGTTGATTAACCCCTTCGCAATTGTTGCATCACCTCAGAGCAGAATCATTGTCGCGTTTCTCTCCGCTCAAGTCGTCGCCTACAAACCCGTCAAGTCAGAAACCAGGTGGATTTTGAGCCTCACTGCCTGAAGAACTTGCTCCGGCCGATGGCGGCACACCGAAAGGATTTTGTGTCCAGCTATCTTGTACCTCGCTCGCCCACACTGAGACTGCAGGCCGAGGCGCTGCTACAAATCAATGAAAAAGGTATTCCTGCAGCTAAATGCCCAAACAGACTTGGCTGAGGTGTCAGAAATCCCCAGTGGACATTTGCCCGTTACTGAAAAATTACTGGAATTGTGCCTTCCTGGAGCTCGAAGGGACAAACGCTGTAAATGCACTTAAACAGATAAAACCAACCGATTATTTGCAAGTATGTAAACATAAAAGTGTGTGTGTGTGTGTGCGCAAAGCCAGGTGCTTGTTTATTTCCCCTCATCTGCCTGAGAGCCGCGAGCGCCAGAGCCCATTGAGGCGGAACATCCCGGTAATGAGTTCTCACCTGTATCACGAGAAGCAGAACAGCGGGGGCAGTTAGTCATATTTAGAGGGTAGAGCCTCCAACGTGGCGCGTCGCTGCTGTGCCACACAGGTAACTGGCGATATTTCCTCCATGACCCCGGCAGCCCCGCGGCACCTGGTGTGTGTCGAAGGTCGCAGGTTCCTTATGTCCCACAGATTTAAGAGTAATAAACTACGCAACGCAAATGTTTTAGACAGTTTGCAGTGTTTGCCAGGTGTAATTATTATAAATAGTTATCGTTTCTGTATGCTCATTTAGCCCTTTGTACGATGTATGGTAAATAATTGTAAAAAGCACTACTTTTGCTGTGTCATAATCTCCATAATAGTGAAATGGTTCCGAGCTGATTAAACTTTATTTAACCAGGTAAAAACTAAATCTCAGTAAGATGTTTTTCAAGAGAGACTTGGGCCAAAAAGGGCGGCATAATAGAACAATAAATACAATACAGATAACATAAGTGGTCTAAAACAACAGTCACCAGCTACCAAAGAGTGTAAATAATATCCAGTCGGCACGCGTGAACAGGTATGAGTTTTTCACCATCAAGTAATCAGTATCAATCTTCTCATCTAACTCTCGGCAAGGAGGCTAATAAGCATACAAGCCCGTACTCCTTGAACCGTGTCAGTAATGTATTACGGAAAACTGATCCCAGATCTGCTGCTATCATCTGGTTATCTTCATGTTTTGTCCGGTATTGTTTATGGTAAAATAAAGACTTGCTGACACGCTTGGATACGTAGGTCAGTGTCCAGAACCGTGGCCCCGACCTCCGGCACAGCGCGGACGCTGAATGGACGATAGTTTGTTCTGGAGTCCTGGTATGATTATTTGACTTTCAGCACCTGACGGTTTGGCTTATAGAAACGTTTACAACCAAAAGACGAAAGGTGAGCTGCTCTTAGAATTCCATCTAGGATGAATTCACTCCAAACCATTTTATTTGCTGGTTTTGCCTCGACAGAAAAGCGATTTACGCTACAGCGAGCCTCTCAAAATGCTTACCAAAAGTGCATAAATTGGACAATTTAGACATTTTGATATATTATACATATTATTAGGATTTAATTGAAATATATTTTCAATATATTTGTGAAAATATGCACTTACGCCTGTTCTATAGTTCATTTCAGAAGTGTAATCTAATTCAGTTGTGTTGTTTTTTTGTCCATCAAGTGTATTTAAAACGCACTTCCATGCTCATTTGTTCCGTTCCCATTTTCATTTTGGTCCAGGGATTTGATTAGGATTGCAGCAAAGGGGCTGGAATTTAAACTCTGGGAATATTTGTGCGCTTCATCTATTTTCTCTGCCTTTCTTTTAGCTTTCGCGCAACATTTGGAGCTCCTAAAACGCCCATCTGTCTTTATGGCGCAGAAAGCGCACACACACGAGCATCCTCAAGATAACGAAGCATCTCCCTTCCCGGACAACATTGCTGCATTGCTCCAGTTAAGCATATAGGTCAAGAGAGGTTCAGACATAGTTAAATTCATCGCTAAAACAGTCAGCCTGCACCATTAATCCTGCGTAATGCTGCGTAAACTGTGTGACTGAATAAAAATGTGTAACTCTGTGAGCACAGCAAGGTTGTGGCAGGAAGGGGACAGGCCTAATCCTCCTTTGGCTCCGTCGCTTCTACACTGCAGAGTATTTTTAACTCATCTTCTCACTCACATTTTTTTTTTTTGTGTGAGTGTGTGTTTGTCGGGGTGTTAAACAAAAGAGGCTTGTTATTTGACTTCGCGGTTGGTGGACAGAAAAGTCTCTTAACAAAACCACGTTTCCTCTTGGAAAGCAGAAAACAGACGTCAGTCCGGGTTCAGCAGAGGGAGCTGAAGAGCGTCAAGGTGAGATTAAGCTGAAAGCAGAAATAATCTATTAAAGAGATGTCGGAAAATGGGTTTCTAATCTCCATCAACAGGCTGGAAAATTGTTTCTTATTGTCGCTGTAGAGCGTTCAGGCTGCAGGCGGAAAAACATCAGCAAATATTGTTTGTATTCGCTGAAACCATTATCAACATTCAATCCATTAGCTTGCCAGCTAGGCATGCCCTTAATGGCATCATTATTTTTGGTCATTCATTTCGTGCCTTATTGTTTCCCTTGTCATATTCTGGGCCGCAGGAACAAATAGTGACTTTCTGATTGATGGATGGACCTTTGACCAACGGTTCTCGTGGTCTCCTGCTTGCACTTGCCAGGCTTCATACGACACAGAACATGTTTAAAAAATGTTTACGTTGTCGGCAGGAGAGCATATCTGTTCGGGCAGTGTCACACACCGCAGGGCCGAAGACTTGACATGCAAATCGTCATCACGAGTCTGCAAGAGCGCTGGGCCATGAGGGGACAAAATTGCACTAAATGAGACGGTTATGTAATCTTCAGGACCCAAAAGCAGGACAAAGGCTCTAAGGTAGATTACACTGCAGGAGCTGCATGATTGGATGAGTCACAGGTGTGCAGGTGAATTGTCGGCAAGAGCTTGAGGAATGGTTGCAGGAGTTGCAGGTGTGCGCTGGGAATGAGGGAGCGTCAGAGCCGGACCATGACAGAGATATGGCTGGATATGAACAGCCCAGTATCCCTTGGGAATTACATCCATACATCCATGGAAGATTCTGCACTTCACGACGTCCAGTGCCAGCGTTGAATGACAACACTGGTAGTAACTGTGTAGTAACTGTGTAGGGAGACAGAGGGTGAGGGTGTGGCGGTCGGGGTAACACAGTTTGTGTGCTGTCAGCGGTGGTGGAGTTACTTGTACTTTACTTGAGTATTTCTGGTCTGTGCTGCCCTCTACTTCTGCTCCACTACGTTCCAGACGGGAAATATTGCACGTTTTACTCCACTACATTTATTAGACACTTACTAGTTACTTTTTACAGACAAAAACATATGATACACTGCAGTATTATTCTACTAATCTACCCAGTAGTATACAAAGTACCTAAAAGTGGCTCCACCTTCATGAACTACAACATTCAAATGCTCTTACATGTATTCATTAGTGATAGAAACAGAATAATATAATAACACTGAAAGGAGCCATTCGGCATAATGAGTACTTTTAACCTTTGATACTTTAAGTACATTTTGCTGACAGTACTTTTACTTAAGTAACATATTGAATTCAGGAATTTTACTAGTAATGGAGTATTTTTAGACTGGTATTTCTACTTTTACTTAAGTAAAGGATCTGAGTACTTTCTTTCACGACTGCCTATCACAGCCGTGACTTAACGTCCCCCCTTTCATTAGCCGTTACTACGATCTTAACTTTAACCAAGTGTCACATCATTTTCAGCGTGGTGGCGGTTGCAAGGAGTGGCTAACAACATTTGAATGCAAACCTCTGTAGGTTGACACACAGCGACCCGTATATCTGCGTTCGTCTCGCTTTTCACCATTTCCGTGGCAATGTTTCGGTCACGAATTTTCCTGGCTGCGACGCAGGAAGACGACGTCCTAGACACAACGCATGACCGATTTGAGTCGCTGAAGAAAGGTGGTGCAGCAAATTCAGAGGTCTGGAGCCAGACTGCTGCTGTTATGCACGGTAAAAGTGGTCAGATATTGTTCTTCGTTGGACGAAAACCAACCTTCGTCTGTGCAGACTAAAACCACCAAATACAAAATATTAGTTCTATGCATATTCTCTCTGTGTGTCACTATCAAGATTCACTACTACATCAATAACAATATTCATTAAAAACAGTGGGATCTCCTTGCTGTCCTAGCCCATTGATTACAATTATTTCTTTTCTTTTACATTGTCTCATCCATATTGGAATATTCCAAGCTGACTTGATTAAGTCCAGACATTTGGATTCAGCCTCCGTGTCTGTATGAAGGCGTGGGAGTCCTCACGGGGGCTAAATCCGGTCTTGTATCCTTCAACAGTCCCTGACCTCCTGCTGCCTGGACGTCTCACTGGCTCACTCTCCAGACACACTGTCGTCATGACCCCGTTGACGGCCCAACCACTGCAGAGCTTCGGCGTTTTGTTCTTGATGAGAGATTCACCATTTGGCGTCCTGTCAGTTACAAATAAGGAGCGCATGTCTTGCATATTTATACATAATTTGAGTACAAATGGCCCCGTAGAGGTGAACATAAATAACACTGATGGGTTGTTTTGTTTTTTTTAAAACTCTCCTCGCCTGTCGGACCGTTCTGTTGAAAGATAATGAACCCATTTGTCAAACATGGCGCTGTATGTGTTGCGTGCTAATTCCAACAACATCCTCAGGATTTGATAATCGATTGCCCTCATTGTGGAACACAGTTAGTAGTCATACCAAGGCTACTTTACACACTGAATACGGTGGGAATATGCAGTCCTGGGAGCAGAATGAAATCATTTAGGTTATTATTAATGGTAGTCTGGCCTCTGCGTGGCTGCCACAAGCTGCTCCGGGTGGAACGGTAAAGAAGACACTGAACTGACCTGACATGGATGACCTTATGTTTACAGCGTGAATTGTTGCATCTCTCCGGGCTCCTCTGAGGTGTTGATTCGCAGAGGGGCGGGAGAGGTTTTATTATGAGCATCATTACAAGCATTACTGTCTACCAGTGTGTGGGTGTGGGTGTGTGTGTGGGTTCACCTACCTGTCCGAGTCCTCCTCATTAATCATGATGAGAGTCTGAGGAATCCCTGCAAGCAGCTGGATGCTGACCCTATCTGCTAGCGTCACTGTAATTATCTATTCTTGATGGGTCTAGATGGGAGACGCCAGCAGCCGGCTGTGGAGCGACGAGGCCAAAGCACACACTGAAAAGGAATAGGTAAACATTTAGGGAAATACGCATATTTGCTTTGCGAGTGAGATGGCGAGGTGACAGACAGGACGTCGTTAGCTTTGCTTAGCATGGAGACTGGAAAAAGAGGGGGAAACAGTAAGCATGGCTCCGTCCAAAGTGGAAAAACTATGCCTGCCAAAATCTCTAAAGCTCACTAAATAACATGTTGTATATTGTTTGTCTAACCTGTACACAAACAGAAATTTAGAAACTTACAATTTGTGATTTTTTTTTTTTGAAAATTCGCTACACACCGAATCAGTCGGTGGTCGAGCTGCATTGTGGGTAATGTTTGGACAAGGAAGAAGAATGCGTGCAATAAAAAAAGACGGAGTGCAATGCTAAGTACCGTGTTGAGAGTGCTCCCCCCCATATCCTTTTGTCCTACTTCGACTCGATAATGTCAGTCATTTGATAGATTTGGTTAATTGAGCAGCCCAAGCTGTAATTTTCTCACTGTTGCACACACAGATCGACAGGCGTACACTTTCACGCCAGGAACACACACAACACGTCCACCTCTCCGTCCTCCTCCTCTCTTCACTCATGATTTCCCTCCCCCTGCTTGCCTCACACACTCGTTCACCTGCCTCTCCTGCCTCTCTCAGTCTTCGCTGTCCTCTCGGTTTTGACGTCCTCTGCAGCCCCTCCAGTGTAAACTTGTGAAAGCGCGGCACGTTGTGAAGGGATGCTGTGACAGTTCTACCCTGAAGGTAATTAGCATAGGAGGAGGAGATGATGGCGCTTTTGACAAAAATAGCTTCCTTTGACACACTGGCTGAGGTGTATGATTATATATTCACCTTGTGCTACACCGAAGCACATAGAACTGGATCATGTTTCACATTTAATTAACTAACGGGGCTTATAATCCTGCTAATCAGCGGTAGATTTGGGGTTAAAAGAGGATTAAAAAAGCATCACTGACATGTTTTCTGGACTTGTCTTACAATGTCCTTCTGGGACATCAGGTTTTTGGGTGAAACCCGAAGGAGTCACTAAGGGAGATGTCACTGCCAGTGGAGCGTTATCGAAGTCACCGGAGTGTGATGATGGAGACGGTGCTTCGGGTTGTTGCTGAGCCACCGAGGAGCCGCCAGACGGATGCCCAACCTCCTCAGCGCTGCTGCCGCTCATGGACTGCGTAGCATTTAGAAAGATAGACAATGACACTGAGGAGGGGGTCTTACATCTTTAAAACTGTATTCTCTGCCCTTCGTCGTTTACCTTAAATTATCCGGGGAAGTTTGACTTTTCAGTTGCACATTGGTCAGCTACTTACTCCAGCTCTAGCTGAGAGGTGGCAAGGTGTCAGTGGCGGAAAAGTAATTCAGATCTTTAACTCGAGTAAAAGTAGCAATACCACGGTGTAGAAATACTCTGTCACTGTTAAAAGTCATGTATGCGAAATTTTACTTGACTAGCACAAAGGTATTGACAGCAAAAAGTACTTAAAGCAGTACGCAAAGTACTCACTATGCGAATTGTCCCATTTCAGAGTCATGCATATTATATTATTGTATTATAATTATTGGTGCTGGGTAGCTTGTGTATTTCCCCTGGGGATTAATAATTATCATATTGTAACCTATAATAATACATAATAATTTATTTGTTCATTATATTTGAATATGCAAAGCTAAAGGGATCAAATGTAGTGGAGTAAAAAAAGTACAATATTTGCCTCTGAATTAGTGTACTTGGAGTAGAAGTATAAAGTAAAATTGACTTACTCAAGTAAAGTACAAGTACATCATGATTGTTCTTAAGTACAGCACTCGAGTAAATGAACGTCGTTACGTAAGATTCAAGGCTTCAGATGAACCCGATGACACGGTTCTCTTATAACGCTCAGCACGATTCTCGGCAGTTTGTTTTGCCAACACTTTGAGGACAGTCGTGAGAAACTGCTGCGTTCTTAACTCTGTTGCTTTGACCTACAGACGCAGAGCAGATTTTAAAATTGATTGAATGGTCCAGAGTGGTCTGACTGTACAGCATTGCCAGGTTTCCCAACATTGCCAAGTATTTTAAGGTGTTTCTGGTATTTTGTCCAGTACTTGTCCTGCACGTTGATGCTCACGTTCCTCTTAAATTGATTCTCAAATATGAGGAACTGCTTTTCTCAGTTCTATATCATTGCAAACTGAATATCTGTAGGTTTTTGACTGTTCAAGCTCTGGGAAATTATATGGGCTGAACAACTACACAGTTAATCATAAAAATAATAATCAAATTATTCGATAATGAAAATAATCATTAGTTGCGGCCCTAGTTCACTTATTGTCGAAAGAATATAACATGAAACTACACCATAAGGCCAAAAGTATGTGGACACCTTAACATATGTGATTGTTCAGCATGTCATTTCAAAACCAATGGGTATTAATCTGCTGCTATAAGCCTCCACTTTTCTGGTTTCAGTCTTTCCACCAGATGTTCAACTGGCTGCCGGGATTTGCTCCCATCCAGCCAGAAGAGCATTAGTGAGGTCACTGATGTTGGGCGATAACGCCTGGCTCGCGGTGCGCACTGGATGGGGTTGAGGTCAGGGCTCTGTGCAAGGCCAGTCAAGTTCCTCCACGCCAGACCGGGGAAACTAGATGGGGGAAACCATTTCTTGGCATTGCCATGTTGAAACCGGATAGGGACAAACACAAACCGTTGTGCTGTAGCATGAAAATGTCCCTTATTTTGGACTCCAGGCTGAACGTACACGCGAGGACAGAGGTCTCCACATACTTTTGGCCACATAGTGTATTCAATACCAACATGTCTGAAGACTGGCAGCATAGAAAGTGTGTGTGTGTGCGCAACCACATGGCGTCCAGTGACACACCCATGTTGTCACGGCAACCGGGGTCCCTCGGTTCTGTTGTCGCTGACTTCACCCACCCAGTCACAAGCAGACTCCACCTTTCCCACCACCGCTGAGCTGTCCTGGAAACATTAGCTCAGGGCCCCACCTCGCCTTAAAAACAGCCTGTAGCCTCCGCGGACTATTAAAACACCCTCAGCTGACACCCGAGTGCTTCATCAGCATGCGAGGCAAAGCCTGAACAGGACAGGAAATGACATCACGATGGGGGGAAACAGCACTCCCAGAGCGCCGCATGTGATGCAGGCATGCTGATGTCTCATTCAGAGCTGTCGGGTTGAGTGTAGCCGAGCTGCCAAGTGAGATCCCAGAAGAAAACACGTCGGGTCAACATCCTGTCATTCCCTGATGCAAACGGGAGCGCTCGTGTTGATGAGGGACGGTCCGAGGGGGCCACATTTATAAACCGTGATGGAGTGCAGCAGCTTGAGGAGACGCTGTTGCTCTGTTTCAGAGGTTTTCAAACAGTGACATGAGTCAATGATACTGCGCCAGGTGAAAGGGACAGCAAGTTAGTTTTTGTAGTTTAGGAACGCTTATTTGGACCGCGTGTATGTGACACACAGCTCATGGAGGCAGTTAAGGTCCTTAGTGTCTGATGGATGCAATTTGCATCAAAAATCATACATTCTTAGAGTCATCAATCTGAGCACACAGGTATGCACACATTTTTACATTCAGTGTGACTTTGAGATATCATTAGCTCCAATGCAAATAATAGCAAATAAATGTCAATAAATCCACTTATAAATCATAACAGTTCCTTATAGCTCCAGAACTTGCCTGAGAATCATCATGTTTTTAAGTTTTCTTCAGTATCAAAGTAATCCGGTCATAGTTGTCTGTACATTCATGGGTGCACTGCAAAAAGGAACTGATAATAGCTAATTCAGCATAGTTTTAATGGTGCTAAGTTGCCAAAATGTACACAAATAAAGGCTCAAGTTGTAGCACACACCTAGCTGTCCTGATTCTGTCTGAAAGGGGGACACAGTGGCAGACTTTGAAAACCCCTGATCGGTTTGAACTCTCCGCTGTTAAAATCACACGGTTAAAATCTCCCTGCTCAGCTGTGCTCACATCATGCAACGAACCTCGCATCAGGCCGTTTGAAATGACCAGTTCGGTTGATGGAGTAGAGAAGCCATCCTCGTTATTTACACATTATCTTGCGTAGCCGGCTCTCTCAGAAAAGGCCAGACTCATTCGTTTCCCACTCTAATGGGAGCGATTTTTAACTCCTCTCTTGGTACTTCCCTCCGCCTCAGCATATCCATTCTGCAGAGAGATTTTTCACTTCCTGCAGCGAGAGCCTTTGGCCTCATGTGCAGCCGCTCAGTGGAGGATGATTGAGACAAGCCATCTCAGACAGGGAAATGATGCAGCAAGCATTGTTTTCATTTTCTGTTTATTATCTCAATCAAACAGAGAAGATAAATAATTAGATAGATAGATCATTTAAAGGGAAAGGGTAATACATCATGTTGTTTCGGATAGCTAGACTAAAATGTGGGTGTGTATGTACGTTTGTGTAGTTTTCAATAGCGATAATTCACCTTCAGCGTAACAGTATGAGCTAATCAGTGGGTGCAAAGGTGCCCTGGTGGCTGGAGAAATCTTTCTTCAAGTCACCTGTGATCAAAACAATCAACACTGATCATCGACAAGCTGCGAGTGATCTACAGTTAACTTGTCATACCAGTTTAATGTGGTAAGTGGGGTCCGTTTCCTCATTGTACAAAAGTAAAGTCTGACCATTTGATCCACGTGGAATGGGAATAAAAACACCCCAGCCAGCCAGCTTCTTCTGCGGTGCCTGTTGCCTTGCTGCCGCCACTCCTCGCTATGTCCGTTAAACTTTAATGGGAAGTCAAACCCTCGGCGCTCAGGTGTCACTGTCACTGTGGTGTGAGATGAGGGGCAGAGGTGAAGGGGACAACTTCACGTCCAGAAGGAGGAGGTCTTGTCCACATTTGTCTGGCTACTCTGTGTGAACTGAGATGTGACAAACTTCCATATTTATCTTTATTGCCGACAGATCCTGTGAAAAGACCAAAATAATAAATAATAATGAATCGTACTAACAAGTATTGTGTGTGTGCGTATCACGGCCTGATGTATCTTCTTCCTCTGTGCCACAGAGCTCCGTTGTTGTCCAAAAACTATTAAAAACACATCAGTGAGCCTCACTGTCCCTTGACATGTTCCATCATTACCATGAACACACACACACACACACACACACACACACACTGCTGTTTATTTTGACCCAATCCCACACACACCGTCCTGCTGCCCCAAATACTCACTAGAGCACCAAATGTGGATTAATCCGTTATCCGGATATCCAGATATCCGCTGGCTACGTCGGAAGCCCAGAAACGTTGGCCGTTGGCCCCAGAGGCTAAATGGTCGTCAGTTGATTGCCGATGGGTTTCCGAGGCTGCACCTTGACGGTGCTGACGGCTGTGTTGTGCACAAGTTCGCGCTTCACAAGAGCTAGCTCAAAGCTCAGTTCACACAGATGAAAGTGAAGTGGCTCACGTTCGCAATTTAGAATTTTGAACTAAGCTCACAGTACCAAAAAAATGAACTAGTTCACGTTCATTCCTTCAGTTCGTTTTCTTTATAAAGTGCTGCGAGTTTGACTCGGGTGGTGGAACCTTGCGGCTGTTGGCTCATCTTACCCTTTGTTGACGATTTCTTGTGAGCATCGTTCACTCGCAGAGATTTCCCAAGGCCGGTCGGGTGCTTCAGCTCGATGTGTCGTTTCAAAAATTCTGCTGCCTATCAGATTCTGTGCCTGCAAATACCGGTTTGTGTCTGTCTGAGGGGAACAAAGGAAACATCAGCCATAGATCACCTCACATTAATAGGCTTCAACCCACACGGCCTCATTTCCACGCAGGAATTTAATGGCAACAGTTGAGTCATTTAGTTGGGGAGCTGCTGAGATGATGATGTAAACATGCTGATAGTGAAGGTGACTTAACCAAGTGTAATTATGACGGAGGCTGAGGTTGTCTGAGGGCATTCTGGCTTTAAACCTTTGGCTTTGTCTGTCACACCTTCTCTCCAGAAAATACTGCCCTGCTTTGAAAAATGCTTTCTCAGACTTCCAGTATAACACGAAACAAACACACTGGCGGTGAAACCAATGCTGACTGTGCATTAATGCTTGGAATTTTAAGGTTGTTAAGGATCGGCAGGAAGACGGGTGCCATCTGCAGTTAATCCTTCTTTTTTAACAATCGAACATCCGTGTGTTTCCTCCTCTGCAGGGGCCCGCAAATGTCTCTAGCCTGCACGCCTCGTAAAGAGCAGTAAAGCTGCTAATCTGCTAACTGAGCTTTTCAGCCCAAACCGCAGCAGTTGTCCATTATAAAGTGTTATTTTTGGCCAGAAGTGGGTGAACAGAGCTAATTGTCCTCATACAAAATGCAAATGGATTCTGCTCCTCTTTTGGGCATCCCCTCCCCCTGTTAAACTCGTAGACTAGAGAAAGTGGGACAAACTCAGAAAACACAGTTATCATTAGTCTGGATGTGGATCCGCTTTAGCTTTAGTCCAGATCAAACTAAAACACCCGCTTTTGTCCTTTTAAAACTAGTTTTGTGGGTAATGAGTAGTACATTACTGTTGTTTCACTACTTACCCAACTAATAACTTTGTTACTGCTTAATTTTCAGTTGCTATGTGACAGTTATTGAGGTTGGGAATCTGTTGCTATGCTTGCATTATAGACAGTAAAACCAGTGCCAGTATTTAATTGCCTTTTTAGCGAAGATTGAGTATTTAAGCAAGTATCGCACCATTTCATGGGTCCTTCAGAGTAACTGATAATCAAAGTTATATTTATAGTGTGAACAGAGGAGACTTTGAAATGAAGCACAGAGATGGTTGCCTCCATTCCAAATCAAATTGTAGTTTTATGTAATTTTAACAAAGCATTTAATGCATATTGTGTTTGTTCGCACATTGTTCCGCACTCATCAAAATACATTGTCAGCATGGTTGGTTTCCATATGTTCTTTTGGTGTGCGTTAAAGTGCAATGAATCGCACATATTTTGCATACCCACAGACAAGGTTCCTGCTGTGAACCTTCAGGTCCAAACCACTGCACAAAGTAACAGAGCCAAATGCGGGTTGACAACAGACGGGCGAGCAGTTCGAGTACGATACCGACATTTCATCACATCGTTTTTACAAACAGGGAAGCCTCAGACAGCACTGAGACTGTGCAACGACCCCCATTCGACTCCCCTCTGCGTGAGTTGTTTGTGTTCCCAGTGTTGACAAGAAGCCTTTTATTTTAGCTCCATGAACTCCTCTTACCCTGTCTTCAAAAATAAGTTTTGTCCGAGAGCAATCAGCAGAGCAGCTCTGTGATAAGACGGCTTAGTGGCACATAAAGATGCCACAGCTGATAACGTGATGCCAATGTAACGAGCCATCACACAACAGGGGTGCGATTAGCCCCCGTCCTGGTTCTTCTTGAGCCTTGGAAATGAATTTGATTCCTTGTCTCTGTCGTTTTAGTTTAGGAGATCAGCTTTTGCCTGGCGTTGGCAATAAAAGATTGTTCTTATACCCAGAGTAATGAACGGGGGAAATGTCTGGGTCCCAACAGTAGAGATGACTGAATAAATGGCGTAGATTACGGGATGAAGGAAATCAATTTATTTAAGCATGTTAAGGAATTGTTATTTATCATGTAAAAATACCACACATTTGCATTAATCAGTGTCTCAAATGTGAGGATTTGCGTCTTATCTGTTTTGCATCGTTGTAAATTGAGCCACTTTGGGGTTTTGGACTGCTGGACAGAATAAATGATCTATTTTGAGACGCCACTTTGCGTCCTCGGTACTGTTGATGAACATTTGTCATTATTTGTCTCATTTTATAGACTGAATGCTTCATCAACAAAATGATCTATATGTTTGTTTGTATGGCACCGTTTAACAACAATGAAATGCACGAGACCTAAAAAGGCATTAAGACAAGATATAAAAGAAGCACAAGGGAATACAAAAACACACGCACACACAGAAGATGAGAGAAATGCATCAATAGCCCCAAACTCAACTTTGGCAAAGAGAAAAGTATAAATAAATCTATGGATTAATCCAGGGCTTCCCAAATTGGGGCCCGCGGCCCAAAGTTGGGCCGCCAGATGTTTCTAGCAGCTAAAAATAATTAGAATATTAATCACTGTTCATACTGTTTTATCTTTTGTGAGGTAAATATGCAGGATCCCGTTTATTAATTATTTTTCATAAACCCTCCAAGGAAAAATGTTTGGGCGCCCCTGTATTAATCATTTATTAAAAGTATTGTTACACTCGGCTTTAGATGGTTTTAGACTGCATTGAAACCACCTTAAAGTTCCACCGAAAAGTTACAGAAATCTGCAGACTTGACTGTTGACTCTCAGTGGGCTTTTCAGATAGCAACCCTGTCACATTACAGGCAGTCATTTGATTCAGTGTCAATTTAAAATGCCCATTGTAGAATCTGCATTGTGTAATTACAATCTCGCATACCCGCAGAGAAGGATTAATTAAACCATGATGAAGTCGTTTGGCAGGTATTTTATGACTCAGCAGCTGAGTCATAAAAGGGAACTCCTGTAATACTCAGCTGGCTCCAGGAAACACCACGACTCCGCTAAAGAGAAGGGGGAAACTTCCAACTTCTGTCTTTTTTGAAAAATTATAAATGTATCCACAAGCACTTCAGGTCTCAGAAGGCTTACAGTGTTTATGGGCGAGGCTGGATGGAATAATAGATTTTTAAGGCTTATCACAGCTTTATAATACTGTGAGTCAGGATTTAATGTACAACTGTGGGAAGTTGCCTAATCACTGCAACTGTGTGTGCAGTGCACTGTACAACATCATACAGGAATTTAGTGAAATCAACTAATCTCTTTTAGTTTTATTAGTTTCAAGTTAGTTCAATTTAAAATTTCTAGTTTTCATTTTCAGACCTCTTCACAACCTTTAAACATGAGTTCTGACTTGAAGTCTTTTGACTTCAAAATTACTACTTAAAGTTCTAAAGTCACATCATCAGCATATTAGCAGACTTCCCAACATGCATTGTTTGAGAGTAAACACTCTCCAGAGTTTGATACATGTTCTTACGATAAACCCTTGGTTTTCTACTTGTAGGTTTGGCTTAGAATTGAACAAAGTTGAACAAAGGCTGAGCCAAAATGTGGCCAAGATTCCCCGCCGTGTAATGGCACTTTATCCTCATCATTCACAATAGAAATCTCCTTTAGACACTCCTCTTCCTTTCAGGAATGACAAATATCTGGTTCATTGAGCTGCTACGTCATAGATACATGCTGTTTATCATGCATAGAGGTTTTATGTCTCTCCATACATTGTCAACCTTTTGTAACCGTGACGGCGGCTGATTTACTGTCTCTGTGTGTGTGTGTGTCATCACAAGTTGGCTTCAAGGTCTTCCTGTGCACATGACGGCTGCATCACTGAAGCGTTCAGTCGTTATTGATGCAGGGCGGCCCCGAGGACGGTGGTGGCGATGACTGAGTGGGATGTTAGCATTTATCAGAGGGGTATTCAGTGCAACCGTTTGCAGTATGATGGTCACGGGGCCTGTATGAAAGGAACACTCAGACTGAGTGTATAATTTATATTTCATAGTCGTTTGCCAGTGTAGTTATCTATGTTTGAGCACATGTGGCTGAAGGTTTTTGTAGTAATTACATGTTAACTCATAGTTTGATGGAGAAAAAGTTGTCTGTCTATGGCACCTTGTCCATGTCTGCTCAAAAATATCCATGTGTGAGGGCTTCAGGCAGCTCCTCTGGCATACTTAACCGAGCTCTGACCCAGTTTGTTGACTGGCTAAGTGGGTTTCTCCGTTTTTGGTCTCCTGCTTTTCTCACATCTACTCAACGTGCCCGTCACAACAGCCACACACTCACAGATGGATTCCTGAGAAACTCCAGATTAAATAGTGCAACGTTTACAGAATTAATCAAATAATAAACTGCTTGTTTGCACCATCATGGTTAAAGAAAAAAACAATAATGACAGTAAATAGATGCGTGCGCGGGAGGAAGGAAGCTAGGGGGGGCTCATACAACGTCTTCCGGGGTATGAGAAAATTTCAAATTCAGTCAAGCGATATCATACACATCAGGCAGACAAGAAGAAACCTACAAGGATAAATAACAAAGGCAGGTAAAAGAAATAGGAGTGTACAATCAAATACAGAAGGAAAAAGTGAAAAGGGGGAAAACATTGCTGGTGCGCCCCTTTAAATCTCTCTATATATAGGTTCTTTAGGAATCAGGTGAACAAAACAATTCCTCGACTGCATCTTGAATCTGTGGGTCAGTCTGACCAGACTGTCTCCGTGTCCAGGCAGCCTGAAGGTGCATGATGCAGATGATGACTCACACAGCCAGGCTTCCCCCCCCCCCC
>CM022492.1:21515174-21543963 GCA_011952105.1 Coreoperca whiteheadi
GCCTCCGCCTCATCCCGTCTCGGCTCGGTTTAACATCTCAGGATGGATTCCTGCAGAGCTGCAACATACCACGCAGCTGCCGACTGAAGCTGTGATGAGCACACATATGGTGGAAAATGTCAGTTACCTAACACTGTAAATAGCAATTAGTTCTGTGACTCTGGACAAGTAAAGGTTGCTGCACGATCACATACGGTTTCTCTGCTGTTTTAAAATCTCAAATTAGGGCTAAAATTGGCGCGCTTCACTTCTCACACTCTCGCGTGTAACTGACGATGATAAACTGGCGTTCACAGTATTTAGGAAAGCAAGAGTATTACCTGGAAATGGTATTAACAAGTCTTTCTGGTTTCCGTGTGTTGCAGTCAGGTATATGCAACTGAACACCGACTATTCAGTTGAAAGTCAGATCAGATGTATCATGCCTTCACTGCAGTGTGGGAATTTGTGCAGTTATGATTTGAAGCGCCACGTATCCATTTTAGATAAACAAATCATTGCCTAATGCAGTTGTTCCAGAACTTTTTGAACAGTAAAACCACCTTGTATTTTAGGTGCACAAGGACACAAGTGTATGCAGTATGCAGGACATCGTGCCAGTCATTTTAAGAGGGCTTTTTTGCTGGCTAAAGAGGGGTCGCTCGTAATTATGAACCCACAGAGGAATATCGCCTGAATCGGCAGCTTCCCTCGGCTTCACGGAGCTTTGTAGCCAGTTTCACTCTCAATGCTCTCATAGCGTCGTCTTCGGCTCCAGCAGGCAGACGATTTCAGTGAAAAAGCTCTAAAACCAAACGGCCAGCCAAAAAAGGCAAACGGCAGACACAGCTAGAGACCAGTTGGTCAACATAGCGGAGCATTTAGCAGCTAAAGTGAGAGATATTTCCCTCGGGAGTTGGTGGAGACCAAAAACAGGAGCTAAGAGAGAGAGAATACGGGACTCACGTTCAGCAGATTACACAAACACGACTCCAAATGAAGGATGCTGTTGTTCTATAACTGCTGGCTGTGTAAGTAGGCAACTGTTTGCTAACAAGTTCACCATGTTATGTCTATCTTTTGTTTCTAACTTGTTTCTGCTGCCCCCCAAGTGACCAAACAAAACTCAGTTATAGCAGGTTAAAGCTCTATTTCCAGCGGCAAATATTTGCTCTGTCAGTTGCTATTTCTGGCTGCTGTTCATCTCAAAATCTCATGTACTGGAAAGTGTGTTACGTTGCATTCACATTTACAAAGTCACTACGGTTCATCCTCTGGGAACCATGAATGTCAACCCATCCAACAGTTCAGATATTTCTGATTGTCAGTATCTCGAAAAAGGCAGATGATTTAGTTTGTGGAAGGGTTCCTTCCTTGTCAACATTTGTTCCCCTCAGCAAATGTAGTCTGTAAAAAACGGCCATATTTAGTCGCATTTTTTACATGTCAGCGCCACGTCTTTGTACTGACGGATGTCTTGGCTTCAGATCCTCCTGTAGTGGAGCGCCCTCAATGACTTGTAGCTGAGAAGAGCGACATATGCTCCCTAATAACATAGCAGGTGCTCTTCCCGGTGCATGCGGTGAAGCAGACGTTGTTTGGTGTGTCAGTCTTCAAAGTCTTCCTGTAATGCAGAGTCTTTTATTTTCCTGCCTCCGCCCTTCAGCTCTGCATTTGTGCTGAGTTGCGGAACAGTAGCAGTTCTTATGTGGCCTCACCTCCTTTGTCTCATGTCGTTCCAGCGTTAGACAAAGCGAGTGTGTGTGTTTGTATGTAGACAGATGAGGGACCAGATAGTGCTGCCTGAGGGCCTCTCCTCTAAAGGCATCTGGTGCCCGGTTGGAGAGCCTCACGATGCCTGATGAAATCACAGCTGACATTTTGAAAACACAGAACACGCCCAGCACAGCAGATGAAGCATAGCGACTGCAGGATTACGTTTGGGTCAGAGCCGAGTATGCTGAGATTTTCTCACCCTTTTTCCTTCCCTGTCTGTCCCTCCTTTTGCATCCCTCTGGCCTCCATCCCTTCCCCCTGCAGCAGCAACCTTTCCTGGCTCACGATTAGATGTGTATCAACGCAAAACGTGCACGTTTCACGCGAGCACGCCGACAGTGCGGTGGCGGGGGATCACAGTCCAGAGGAACGTGATATTCAACAAATATTCAATGATGCAGCATTACCAAACACGACATGCGCCGTCGTTTGAGCCGCCCGTCCTGATCAGCTGCGATAACAGCAATGCATATTTCACCGTTACAGAGTGTGAAATGTGGGTCGCAACGAGGAAGCGAGGACCTGCGGGGATCGCCGTAAATATCTCTCGTCTCTCTCTGGTTTTAATGGTTATGCTGTATTAGGGCTGTGTGTCTGTGCAGCTCACAGTAACGGGTCCAAGCGAACCCAGAGGAGCTCAGAAGAGCCCGAGGGCGAGCTGCTGCTTCATCTGTAGTCTTTGGAGCAAGATACATTTCTCCTCCTTTTTCTTTTCATCAGGCGTTGTGGAGTTCCTTAAAATGAAAAACGAGCGAGTGTTTGTGTGTGCGTGTGTGCGCTTGTATGTGTGTCAGGGGAAAGAAAAGACACGGTGTGAGAGATGGAAGAAACCCACAAAGACACAGTTGGGCAGTGCTGCACGCTGAGAGCACAAAATGTTTTAGTCAACCCTCTTTTTATGAAGGTGAATCCAGGGGGAACTAATGATGGCTGTAGGGTTTAACCTATGAAATCTACTTAATTAGTTAAAGCATGTATTCTGTAACTAAATACATTTTGAAAGTATCCTTCCCAACACTGACCACTGCACATGGAGTTAAAAAATATTATGAACATCATATCTTATTTTTCAAAGTAAAGCTTTCCTTTGAAGTTATTTTTTTGGGTGTGGATGATTTAAAATGGATGAGAAACCGATGAAAGCCAGAATGCCTTGAAGAAAGAAGTGAGCGTAACTTGAGGTCTTGCAGACCGTACACAGACTCTTGTGGTACAGCGGCGTTATCAGAATTTTGTTTAGCTGAAAACAGTTGCTGCTGGAAACAAGGTTGGCGAGCACAGAGTTTGTGCGACAGAGAGCCAAAACAATGTGCTAAAAGAGGCTAAAATACTCGGGTCGGGTGATAGTTCTCTGTGGGCTCGTCGCTACAAGTCATTTATATCAAAGGACAAACACACACACGCTAGCAGCGCTACGTCAAAGAAGACACTGTAGCAGCAGCTAACCCAGGTGGACGCCATGATTACTACCTGTGTCACTGAAACATGCTAGAAGAAGTCCACCTGCTGTTTCGTGGACACTGCGGAAGTTAAACTGAATCAGTGGATGCCAGGATAACACCCAGAGCCACAGAGTGTATATAAAGATGGACGACGCGTCTCCTCTTCCTCCCGCTGTACGAAAGTGGAGCCAGCCAACCAGAGTCTGCGCAGTAGTGATCGGAGTTGGAGCCGCGGTATCGAGGTCCCGCCCACACCCCCGGCCGACTCAATCGCAAGCCGCCCTCAGCTGTCAACCATGACGTGCAACCCCCTTTCTATAGCATCAAATAACTAATTAAAACCAGACTTATCAGAAAGACGAACACTTGAACACACGTCAGCGTGATAAGAACTACATAAAGTGACAGAAACGCGTACTGTTGAGTTGTTAGTTTGGCTCATGTCCCATCCGTTACCACGGAGAGGGGGGCGGGGTCTGTGACCTATACTGCAGCCAGCCACCAGGGGGCGATCCAGATGTTTTAAGGGAGCTGTCATGTCGTCCATCCTTACACACCGTCTACGCTAAGAGCGCACACACATGCACACAGGCATGGATGGACACACATATTCAGAGCTGCCATATACTTCGACATCTAGCGCGGTTATCTCTGCTTCCCCTCCGTCAACACAGGATGCAAAACCACATTCCTCTCGTGGGAATGTCGCCTGATTGTCATCTCGCTGTCACTCTGTTGTGGCTTTTCTGATTTACAGTTAACAGATGCCTCGCTGAAGCCTCACCCGTGGCCTTATAGCTGAAACACAGACACATGCTGCCACAACATACCACAGTGTACGACACGGTCGATGTACTCTTGTTTCACTGGATAAACCAATAAGTTGAGTTATTACTGTGTTGTTGCTTTCGCTGCAGTGATGGAAAGTAATTAACCTCCTCTTACTGCATGTTAATTAATGCGTTAGAGCATATTAGAGCATATAGACGATATTATTATCTGACATGATTATGAGAAGCGAGTATAATGACACCTGGCAGGTAGGAATAGCGGTGCGAAAAGTATTCAGATCCTTTAATACCGCAATTTGAATACCACAATAATGGAACAATACCATCAATGTAAATACTCCATTCAAAGTACTGCATTCAAAATTTCTCCTGTTAGCTGTGTTGCACCTGTTAGGGCGGGACGACTTACCATGTAATCATTATTATTGGTCCATAGAGTTTTGTGACATCACATCCGGTGTAACTAAAAAAAACACCTGTGCAGGTGTGCAGGGCCTCTAATTATAAGCAATAATACTGCTCATTTAAAATAATGTGTAGGTCGGAGGGATGAATTATTTCTTATGTTACCAAGAAAGGTAACTAAGTACATTTGCTCAAGTTCTGTACTTTTGAGGTTCTTGTACTTTACTTGAGTATTTCCATTGTCTGCTACGTTATACTTCTTGTACTTCCTCATACTTTCACATTTTAGAGGCAAATATTGAACTTTTTACTCTGTTACATTTATTTGATAAGTTTAGTTGCTAGTTACAAATAAATTACCATATTATTATTATTATATCTTTATTGATCCCCACTTGTGAACTTCACAAGCTTATTAAAGGAAGCTCTACATTTAGCAGCTGCAATATTAGAGTTATGTACACAATAATGCATCAATAATTAGAATCCAATTATATAATATACATTATTCTGTAATGGCCATTCTGCAAAATGAGGGCTTTTACTTTTGGTACTTTATATTGGTATATTTTTAAGCAAATACTTTAGCACTTTTGCTTGAGTAAAATTTTAAATGCAGGACTTTTAACCGTATGTCTGCACTGTGGTATTCCTGCTTTTACCTTAGCAGAGGACTTCTTCCACCGCTGACTGCTGGGGGTGTAATCTACCTTCAAACATGCTGATAATGTTAGCAGGTACTGTTTACTGATGGACGCTCTCTCTTACTTTAATTCCTCAGCATGTTTGAACACACAGTTGAGCCGAGGCTTCGTCAGAAACCAAAGTATTGGACAAAAGTTATGTTTATTGTTTTGGTAATGCCCGAGGATAGAACCAGTCCCTTATGCTTGTGCTTTCATGTACAGCACTTATGTGACACATTGACAGGGATAAACCTGGTGAGCCAGTAGAGATGCTGGCCTCTTTAAGTATCCCGTAGTATTGGTGTGATAATGATCGTATGAACCAGCCGCGGAAGAAGCCTCGTAAATCGAGTGACTCGCCTAAAGTTAGATCCCAGCAGCAGCATGCGTGTGCGTGCGTGCGCGTGTGTGTTTGCAACTGCATGCATGGGTGTGACCCGTGTGTGTGTGTGTGTGTCATTGAGCATGTGTGTGTATAAATACTGTGTGTGCTGGTGTGTGCAGCTGAGCTACAGCAGAGAGCCTTGGTTAAGTGCTCGCAAAGCCGCTGACAGAGACTCAGTGCGGAGGATTTCCCAAGGCGGCCATTAGCCAGATGCACACAAGGACACATCAGAGGCTGCGTGCTAAACATATTTTATACACATGTCTGCGCCATCAGATGGGTGTGTGTAGTATTGTCTATCAAAGCCTGTTCTTACTTCCTGTGTGTTACTGCGTCAGAACGTACCCTCAGATCTATTTTGGGTCGTTGCCAGGCTCATCATCATTTATAGCAGAAAGGGGAGAAAATGTGGGATGCAGTGAAATTCTATCAATCAATTTCCGACTTAATATTCTTTATATTCCACTACTGCTAATCTCTCTAACTTTCAATTCGTCATCTCTTAGAAGGTGAAGGACGCTTTTCTAATGAACTTCATCCTTCTTATAAAGTGGGCACAGTTTGAGAGATTTAGTAGCATACCTTTATCATCATGTCACGGTATTAAAAGCTAGCGTTTTTCCCCACTATACGGCCAAAAGTATGCGGACAAAAATGCGATAAATTGAAATGTGGAAAATAACGTGTCATATAAAAATGTGTTAAAAGCGACCAAAATGGCATCTTTAAATTACTTTTTTTGTCTGACAAAAATAGTCTAAAACCCAGAGATATTTACTTTATTATTATTATGTATGATAAAGATCCGCAGCAAATCCTCATATTTAAGAAGCTGGAAATTAGCAAATGTTTGGCATTTTTGCGTAAAAAAATGACTTCAACTATAATCGACTATTAAAATAGTTGCCAATTAACTTTCTTTCGATCAACTAATCAATTAAGCGACTAATCGTTGCAGCTCAGTTGTTCTTCCAACGTAGTGGTAACAGTTTGTGTTTGGCTCCTTCCTGTTTCAACATGACAATGCGCCCCCCCCCCCTCAACAAATCCAGCTCCAATCTGGTGTGGAAAGCCCATCCAACACCTCCGGTACAAACTGGAACGCCGACTGTGAGCCAGACCTGATCCCCCAACACCAGTGTTGGACCTCACCGGTGCTCTTGTGGCTGAAAGCCAGTGTAGGTAAGTTGGAGGAACTAGCAGGGAGCGGAGGCTGTTATACGTTATAGTGAGATGTTCACGCTCGGGTGTCCACATACTTTTGGCCATTTACTGTATCATGTTGTCCCCCTGTGTAAACTGCCCTGCACCACTCCAGGTGCACAAGGGGTAAAGGGTGACTCACACGTGGATTTTTAACTTGATAAGCTTACTTATTAACACCCGTTAGCATTACAGAGCTTTCTGTTGACAGCCAAACAATATATGAAAAGCAACACCAGAGTAATGGGAACAGAAGTGTAGTTTACCACAGATCTAAAAAAAAAAAAAGAAATCTGCGTCCAGTCAACAGAAATGAGATTGTCCCGTTATAACTTCTCTCAGGATTGTTTCACCCTTCACAGGGTCTATTTCTCCGAAAACCTTGAACGCATAGATGTCTCACCGCACCCGAAGGTCACACATGACTGTGAGGTGTTTTCTTTACAGTAAACAAGTCTTGTTGTTTCTTCGTGGAGAGAGGAGCGTCAGCATGTGCAGCAGCCGTTTTTAGAAAGAGAAGGGCGTGATTTTCATAAAGCCTGACTCAGTCGCAGTTAAGGTCCCGTTTTCATTATACACACAGTCGAATCTTTACCTGTCATTTTAAGACACATGACTGCTCTTTCAGCTCTCATTTGCTATAAAATTGGATACTATCAAACAATATGACAAGTAAATACTAGCCAGCTCATCTTCTGTTGTGTCAGTGTGACCTTTATACAGTTCAGCTGTTAATTGACAGCTGTTTGAGTCAGAGAGCTGCCCGTGTCATCGCAATCAGGCAGGTTAGCAAAACGCTAGTAATGTCCCTTAAAAACTTTAAAAAAAATCTTAAAATTGTTAATGATAACAGAAGTCAAAGAGCAACGTTCTTTGTAGTCTTCAACATATCGATAAAGTGAAATATAGGCACTCATAATTACATTATTACAGATTTACAGATTTGGCGATGCCTTACCTGTTATTCATTTAAATATTATTGCAACTTATTTAGATGTTTATGTTCTTCCCACTGCTTTAACAGGTGACAGAGTTCAGATTATCAAAACCCACTTCTTCATCAAGAGTCAGATATTAACAGAATCAGTGGAGAATCTGAGCGCTCGGATCGGTTTCTGTAACCAACCTCTCACAGCCTAACGCCAGTTTCACAAAACCTGGCTCTTTATTTTGGCAGCTTTGGACGTCGTTTCTATCGGTTGTGACAACTTCGCACTTACAAAGTTAATCGTTGAGATCTGGAATCAGGGCGACGCCGGCGAAAAGAAATCCAACGAGGCAAAAGACACAAGTGGTCAGACAATCAGAGAGGTTTAAAACAAACCCCCACGTTAGACAAATTTGTGCTAGATTTAGACACTAAACGGGGGTATCGAACGAATAATATTCTGTCGGGGCCGTCGTATTCGTTGTGTCGTTCGCTGCGGTGGGAGCGATGGTGATGGCGAGGGTTTGCAGCGAGGATGGCTTCTCTAGATGTGTGTTACTGAGAAGCGGCGGACGACTCAGCCCCGTCTTTGTCAACATGCTTCACGCTAGTCTTCACTCTGAACAATCGCCGCCGACATCAGAAACTTGCTGGAGCAAACACGACGGGCGCTGTAGCACGTTCGACTGGGGAGTTCATGATTATTTCAAACGGTGAGAGTGAATTTGTTTGATTGGCTGAATACACAGTCACAGTTCTTCACGTAGTTGGGCTTCTGAGGAGGTGCACTTCATAAATGAAGCTTTATTTGGAGGAGAAAACAAAGGCGACCAGTAAAGTCATGGCCAAACTGTCTGTTGTAAACAACCGTTGCAGTTTACACACAGACTTTTAGTTGAATTTTGACCTACTGTACTATAGCACACAGTTTTCCTGTGCAATTAGGGATTATTATCGACATGGCATGTGCTCTCTTTTGGTTTTACGACCATGTAAAATGGCGTGGGTAAACTTATTTCCCAGATTTCTGCGATGAAGTTGTCGAGATCAAAACTAGTACACAGCTGCAGAAATAGGACTCAAATAAACTGCAATTACCCTGTAATGTCATCACTTTTTGACTCATTGAAGTCTCCTCAAGGGTCATAGATTGTATCAGTCCACTTATCAGAGATCTGTCTGTACTTCAGTGCTCTTCACATTAGTCTGACTTCGCTGTCTGAGCTTGAAACAGCTGTCGGACTAATTAATTCGACAGTGAAATGTGACATCAGCGTTGCGGTAATGCCTGGATTCCCGCCTGCTGTCTCCTCCCTGTTGTGGGAGTCTCGTGTGTGTGTGTGTGTGAACATAACATGACTGACAGTTACATATGTCGGAACAGATACAGTTACAGACGTACTTCGTCCCGACTCTGGCCTTTTCTCCATTTGTGTTTGTGAATATTTAAGGCGGCCTGTTTGTTCTCTTTCTGTTTGATAGACCTGAAACAGGTCACAGTCCTGGATATCTGAGTGGCTCAGGCCGCCCTAAAGTTTGGTATGTGAAGGATGTTGAAAATATAAACTCATCGGATGCTCTTCTTGGTAACTTTCAAGGTGGAAAAACACCATGTCGTGTGTGTAACGTAAGAGATAGAGAGAGAAATAAGTATCTTCCATTAACCCCTTAAATGCATGTTTCAGGTTTTCAGAGACCCAGGACCATGTTGGATTTTATTTCATTCATTAATGCCCCTCAAGTCCTTCCTAATTTCAATCCTTCCAACTTTCTGGTGTTAAAACGTCAAAATTGTTGTTTTTCTAATGTTGTTCTCCAGCAAAATATCCGTTTTTATGCTACGTTCGAAAGGTTTACAAGCTATTCTATGTTTATTTGTAGCTCGACCTGCAACACAGTACATAAGTAACAGGTCTGAGGTGTGTGTGATTATTTGGAAAACGTGGATGCTTTTAAGGGTTAAATTCAATTCAAACCATGCAAAATCAAAGATGGCGCAGGATTCTTTCCTTGTTCACTGCTGGTTGCCATATGTAGATATATAAAGATATAAAGATATATAAAGGAGAGGTGGAAAAGAGGACAACGATGGAAGTAAGTTGTCCTTTAACTTTATTGTGTTATCCTCGACATTTTCAATAAATGTGTATTTGTCGCAGCGTATGACCTGCTGTTATATATATATATATATATATATATATATATGTGTTTTTTTTATATGTCAACTGAAATGGCATTTTTCAGACAGACGGATCAGGAGAAAAAGGAACTTTGATCGAGACCTGTCTCTGTCTCTCAACCACACACAGTCTCGCGAGATCTGGCAACATCTGTTCTCTAACGCTCCGTCCGCCGCCGCTTTCCAATAATAAACGGATAAACGGACATTTAAAAGGGACTTATACCTGAAACCATGAATTAAAAGTTAAAACTGTTAATCACACTTCAATCGTGCCAGCCAATATTATTTAGTAACGATCATAGCAACGATCTTGTCCTGAAGTGTTAACGGTAAGATCTATGCAGAGCTGTCAGGTTTGTGTGTTGACTGCACCATGTCTGACCTGATCCCCCTCACGCTGTGGGTTGTGAATTTGAAGTGATTAGTATGGGACTAACATTATTACTAATTTGGCATTTTATCTATCAACTTTATTAGCCCACTGCTGGCAAAAATGCGGCCCAATAAAGTGAATTAGGCAGTGCGGTAAAGAAATGTCCCTACCAAAGTTTAACCCAACTATATACCTAAGTATGTGCGTCCTGGATCAGGCTGAACCTTCAGAAGGGATCTTTCTCGTAACATATCACTCCACGACATGTGGAAGGACAAAGGCTCAGGCTCTGATGTGAGCAGCGAAGCCCCAGCCGCATGACCGGGGAGGAACGAGGTCAGCGGTGACCACGGCGGCAGCCTAACCTCACTTTTCCGACGGCCGCGGCAGATATGAGAGAGGAGGGCGGGGAGCTTGAGAACAGGAGATAAAGGAGTGTCCATCAGGCCCGTGCTCTCACAGATCCCTGTTAGACTAAAGTGGGATGAACACCAAAACGCTGCAGACCCTGTGTCAGTTTGACGGAGCTGTCACGCCTCCGGGGCTTTGCACCACATCGTCTCGCCCCGCCTGTCACCTGCTCGAGTTATTTCATGGCTCCGGCACTGCCAACGCGAACACAAAGGCGTTTTTGTTTGCAAGACATTTCTCACCCTTCTTCTAACTTTAGGGCCTGCTTTCTGAGGTGTTTGTCGCCCCCCCCCCTTCTCACAGTTATTAGTCATTCACTGCAATTGTTGAGTGTAATGAGAACTTGGCAGGCGCGGAGCCTCCCCGTCCCAGTGCTCCTGCAGGGACGAGTCCAATGAGCTGTCCTTAGCACCGGCTGCCAGAGCGCCGTGTGTTTCCTCGGCTACGCTGAGCCGGGAGGGTTGACAGCGAGTGACGAGAGGCTCAGACAGAAGCGGCGCAATTTTAATGGAGAGAATTCAAGCCAGAAGGAGATAAAAAAAACAAGAGGGGGAGGGGGAGCGAACCAACAGGGGCAACCAGCGTCAGAGCACCGACCTGCTTGCCAAAATATGTGAGACTCTCGCACACCCCATCGCTGGCTCTGACCCAACTCCAGTTGAGGAGAGAGGACTGGGTGGTGGAGGAGAAGTTGGATAAACACAGCATGTCTGTAGCTGGTTGAAGAACAGCCACTTCACCAGATGTTCAGTTTGCTCCGGGACCTGCAGAATTTGTCAACGCGTATTTGCATTTAACAGCCTACTGGCTAATTGCCCAACAGGGTTTTACCTGCTCAGTCCACCTGATATATAAACAAAGTCCCTGAATATTTAGCTATGTTGTTGCTCAAAAGAAGTAGTTCCCAACCTGTGTGTCGAATAAATCTGAGAGGATTAGGCCATGTTCTCGATACCGGACCGTTGTTTGGAAAGTCTTGTTTTATGTCAGTAGAGATTAAGGGATGACAGTGGGAACACAAAACAACAGAAACAATATCCCCTTCGCAATGAATGGGAGCTGTATGTCTGAGACCGTCACTACGCAGGTGTCCAGTCGGTGAATCTGGGGTCGCTGTCCTTAGCTCGCACATTTCAACATGTTTCAGTGTCTCTGGTGTCAAGGAGCACCATCAGTCTTATTCAGGCCAGCTGTGTAAAGGCATGAAAATAAAGCCACGGGGTCGGATCGCATGTCGACACAGGGAAGGTTTGTGTGTGTGTGTGTGTGTGTGTGTGTGTGTGTGTGTGTTTCAAATCTCTGGCTCTGCGGTCGAGTGAGGAGACGGCCGACGGGCTGAGTGTGGGAGAGTAGAGTCGAGGGCGGCGGCGGTGACGACGAGGGAAACGCTGGTTAGTGCGGCCCCTCATGAGCGTCACGTTCAGGAAGTACAGGCCGCAGGCGGCAGGCTGCCACACTCGGAGAAACACACTTTCTAAAGCTGTTATAAGAATTGTTTGTTTGTGAACAGCTGCAAAAGACCAGTTACCTACTTTTGTCCGGTGGTGGAAGAAGCACTCCGATCTTTTACTTAAGTAAATGTAGTGATACTACAGTATAAAAACACTTTTTAGAAGTAAAAGTCTTGGATTTCAAATCTTACTTAAGTGAAAACACATAAGTATTAGCATCAAAATATACTTAAATTTCCGAAAGTAAAAGTACTCATGCAGAATGGCTCATTTCAGAAAAAAAGTATTATTTAAATATATATTATACTAATGGATATATAATGTTGCTGTGTGGTGTGTAGTGGAGTAAAAAGTACAATATTTTCCTCTGAATTGTTTTGGAGTAGAAGTAGCAAAAAAGAGAAGAGTACCTCGAAATTGTACTTTAGTACTTAGTTACATTCAACCACTGCTTTTGTCTCCAATTTAATGCACATATTTCTACTTCAGAGTTAGAACAGTGAGAATCAGTCAATTCATTGTTAGATTGACAGAAAATGAATGGCGGCCAAAAAAAAAAAAAGCAGAAATACATTTGCTTCTTCATTGTGAGCATTTGCTGTTTTTATCAGTTGAATGCCAAAGTATATTCAATATTTTGGGTTTTGGACTGTTGCTCAGACAAAACAAGACATAGGAAAGTGTCACTTTGGGCTCTGGGGAAAAAAGTGATGGACATTTCTTTTATTATTTTGTTTTGCCCTATATGTTGATGCGACAGTATTTTTAGCTGTACTGAAATATTGATACCATCAAACCATGACGCATTAAAGTTTCAGCCGGAGCACTTCCCAGTCTTTTAAAGAAGCATTTAAATTCGATCTCAGTACTTCGTCATAAGACATTCCCTGGTCAGCCGGCTTCTTGTGGCGCACTGTGCTGAAAGGCTGGGGGTGCGCGGGCAAAAAAAGGGCATAGTTTCCATCACACTGTAAAAACAGCTTGTATTAATTGGCATAAATAACATTTACAAGTTGCTCGTCCTTAGACACTTAAATTATCAGCATTCAAGGTAAAAATTGAAGTCGTGCCAATAAATCAAGCTGGTCTCGTCGTTCCTTCAACAAACGTAAGGGAGCCCCAAAAACGCTTAAAGCAGGAAAGAAATGCAGAAAAACTCATTTTCATTAGTCTTCAATAATCTTCAGATAGTAAGTATCAATGTTAATGATGACTCCCGGGTATACTGCAGGAAACGTCTGCACACACACCTCAGCTGCCGCTAACCACTATGCATGGCTGTGATGGTTGGCTCTGACTTGGATCACCAATTAAGGGGCGGGCTGCAGCACAGGCTTTCCTACAGTAGGGTTATTGTGTTGATAACAAAGCAATTTCTATTTCTTTGACCTCGTGTGTCCCCTCATGATGTCATGGGAAAAAAAAAAAAATAGAGCTTGAGAGAGAAGGTCAAATCTGTGTGACGGTCACACGCCTGGCCAGTCGCTGCACGAAGTGGGACTGTTTGTTTTCGAGTTGCAGAAAAGCGGCTAATTCTGACATTTGAGTCGCTTGTTTCCTTCGAGGCATACTGACCCCTTTAATATACAACGGTAATCCATCCTGGTATTGCTATGGTATATAAAAGGTTCTCTGCTCCTTCAGCTCCAAAACTGGGCGCACGTACTTTTATTGTCTTCCCTTGTTACAGACATTCCTAACAGCCGTTTCCACCTAGTACGAAGTGTTCCGTGCTATTTCCAGGCAGCAACATTTAGTCCCGGGAGGTGAAGAGTGAATCTTTGGAGGCTTTAAAGGAAGTGCACGGCCTCCTACGGCGATATTATTTTTCTAGGCTTTGCTCGGTTTTGTTGCCTTGTCAATCGCAAGGGCCAACAGGGCTGAGGTACTCCGGGTGAATCTGGAATGAGTCAGGCCATTTCATTGTATTCGGCGGAGAAAGGCTGTGGGATTTAGTGCTCCTTGAGAAAAATAGCAAAGTCTCTGGAGAGCTGGACCTGGACGCTCGAAGACTTTTGGCCGTGAGCAGCATTTTGATTTGGGGAGAGCTTTAGCCCCGGGTTGTGTGTGTTGTTATCTTGTGCTGTGCTGTGTTTGACGCTGTTTGCTATGCAGCGCGTGCTCTGCACTGACATCAGAATCAAGACGGTCTGTCGCAAATAGCCCGAGGATGAATATTTTCATGTGTCTTGAGTTTTGGAATTGATCCCCTCAAAAGGCAGAGATTTATTTGGGGGTTAAAAACAGATTTTTGAGACCGAGCTGCACATTTTATTGCTGATTAATTAGATCTGAACCGCATTGAAAAATTCCTCTTTTTGACAGTTTCTTTTGTCAGATGCAACAATTTACACAAAACACTGGAACACAAACTGTGCTAAATATTATATTTGTAACCAAAATGTAATTAAGTCTGGCTAAATGATGTTCTTTATCAGATGGATTAGACTGTTCGTCAGATCTGCTCTGTAAAAAAAATCAGCCACCAAGCAAACCTCCACCGGGTGCGACTGTGCTGCCACCTTCAGATTGCAGGCTCGATCGCTAAATCGCCAGTTAGCACCTTGAACAGCTAAAAAAACACTCCTGCAAATGTCAAGAGCGGACGGCTTTCGATGCTAAATGGTGTCGTTCTTATTCTTCAACAGCACTGCTAACAAAACCTGTCTGTACTCAGCTTGTAAGTTACAAGTTCGCGAAAAGAGCATTTCTGATGTATCTCAAAGACCTTTTTTCTCTCCTTTCAGTAATGAAACAATATTTAGAGCCCGACCAATACAGGATATTTGAGACCGATACCGATTTTAGAGGGGAAACATTCACAGATATGGCGGCCGATGTATTGAATTTGTGAGCTGAAATAAAAATAGATCTTTTCTATGTGGATTGTAACTATGCAAAGGCACTCAGAAGGCCGCTTTCTTAAACAAGTAACTTTATTAAAGAATTATTTAATTTAAATTATTTAACATGCACATCAACCAATTCTAGAAATGGACGCTGAGAAAATAAAATAAATAGCTAAATAAACACCAGTACTGTTCAGTGTCGGTCAATTGCTTAAGAAGCAGACAATGCCATGGAAATACTCAAGTTAAAGCAGAAGTACCTCTACATTGTACTAAATGTACTAAGTTACATTCCACCACTGCTCTGTACTAAACCACAGATTCTCTAACGTACTCCATGAAGCTGTGAGATTAATGCTGCAGCTTTGTTCCGATTCTGTTTCAGTTGGATTTTGGGAAATACGCCGACTCGCTTTCTTGCGGAGACTTAGATGAGAAGCCGGAAACCCCTCTCCAGCCTGGGCGCTCAGCAGGGAGCAGAAACCAGGAGGTGATTAGCTTAGCTTAGCATAAAGACTGAAAGCGGGGGGAAACAGCTAGCTTGGCTCAGTCCAAGGGTGTGACTGCTGGTCGCCAAGAAATAGCGGCCTGCACGAAACTTCCCATAAAACCACAACTTGTTTTTACATTTCGGTCATATCTATCTACATCTATTATCCACAACTACATTACCTTATACAGATATAAAAACCTACATACACAGATATGAGAGTGGTGTCCATCTTCTCATGTAACTCTCGGGCAAAAGAAACTGAATACGTTTTAATTTCCTATCAAGGCGTAAAGTGATGCGCCATATGGTGCACCGCGGGGGGCCTGCATATCACTTATTACACTGCATCCTGTGACTATTTTATGATTAACAGAGCAGTTCTGTCGGCTACATGATGATGTTGGTGCTGAAATGTTTTATTGTTCAGTTTCGACCAACAGTTTAGTTGTTCCTGAGAGATGAGAGAAGAGGGAGTCAGTGGGAAACAGCTGTCCTGCGCACAGTGGTTCATATTCAGCGTTGATCAAATTGCTGGAAATAGAACAAACTTTAAATAAAATATGGTTGGAAAAGAGATTTAGTTTCTTTCATCTGCAAGCGGAGAATCACTTACAAGTTTATTGCTCACCCTTTGCACAGGCGTGCACATACTGCACATGTGCAGATTTACATTTGAGTGAGACTTCAGTTCACCAGGATCTTGTTTTAAAGGCTCCACGTCGCCGTCGCTGAAGGGGAGCCGATGACCTTGACGCCAAAAGAAGATGTGAGCATGAGTGTGTGTGTGCTAATGCAACAGAGAGATGGGAAGATACAGACCCCATTTTGGGTTGTTCTGCTGTTGTGACAAATGCAAGCTCGGCCACCAGCGGCGCCTGTCAGGCTCCTGTGCGAGGAATGACTCCACTTTACTCCAGCGCCTCATTCATCTTCACGCGGCTCCTCCACTTCGACATTTGATCCATCCATTCCACTCCATCGCTGCAACGCCTGCTGCCATAGCAACCCCCCCCCACCCCCAGACAGTTAGTGGCGGAGAGAAGCATGCTGGGTAATCTGACTTCACCTGCAACATTTCTCCTGGGGGATTTTTCTGTCCTTGAACCATTTTTCCCCTCATCATATGCCAATTTCCCTTCCTGGGATGGTCTTAATTAAATATTCAATATAAGGCCTTTTCAAATACAAGCTTGCATATTGCATATTGCAGCCAAAGTGCATTATATCCTGCTGGCTTAGTGGTATTAGACATATCACTCCTTTCTTCCCCTGCTGCTGCTTCTCCAGACAGTCTGGATTAAAATGCAGACATATGATAAATATAAATATATTAAAGCAGGCAAAAAAGAATAGCTTCCTCAGGTCTGCCATCTCCTGCTGCTTGTCGAGATGCAGCCGGACACACATCACTGCAGCTGTGTTGATTGGAGCTCATGGCAGACGTGGTCAGAGGGAGAATCTCAGAAAAGGTAGACTTGAATGGTTTGAGTAAGAGCTGTGACGTCTCGGAGGCCCAGACAGTTTAGATTTCCTTATTTCTTCCGGGTTTTTACTGTTTCCAGGACATGAATGGCAACTGTCTCAAGATCAATGCCAAAAATGTGACCGCGCATGTTGCTGGGAGAATTAGTATTAAACATAGTAGAACTGCTTTTAAAATGTATGTATGCGTTCACAAGCGTTCTGACATTGTGCACACACGTTTTAGACACTGTAAAGACTTTAAAGAGGTCTGGATATCGAAGCTCAATTGTTTTGTTTTTTTTGGTTCTGACCAAAATGTGTCCACCGCACCAAATATTGCAGCAGACACGGAGCGACATCATCATTCATTTGGAATCGTGTTTCTGACCACCTGATAAATGCGAGTCCAATATTCTCTCTCTCTTTTTTTTTTTTTTTTAGCTCTGTTTTTGGTCTCCACCATCTCCTGGGGGAAATATCTGGCTCCTTGCCTGTTAAATGCTCCACTATGTTCTCCAGATGGTCTCTAACTGTGTCTGTCTGCTGTTTGCTGCTGAGCAGGTGGTGTACTGTGGGGTTATTAAGAGTTTTTTTTTATTTTTTTATTTTTTTACTGAAAACAGCAGCAGAGCGCTAAGACTGAAAAACCAAAAGAGTAAAGTTGCGTGAGCTGAAAGACGCTACAATGCACCGTAGAGCTGAGCGTCCGTGATAATGTACATATGCTCAACCGCTGTGCTAAAGTAAACACAAATGCTGAGGTACTTGATGCTACTTTATACTTCTACCCCACTACATCTCAAAGGGAAATATTGCACTGTTCACTTCACTACATTTATTAGTTATTGTTCATAATAGCTGTAGTTACTTTGAAGATAAATATTTTACATACAAAACATATGATTGGCTTATAAGCTATGATGTTGTATGTTGTTGTATGATATTGTATAAATTAAACAACCCATTACTGTATACGTTAGTAAAGATGACTCCGTTTTGACCAGCTGTAATTTTCTGGTTACACATTAATGCATCAACGATATTCCAATAAAATGACATATATATATATATATATATAGATATATTTTAATATTATTAATAAATATATAATATCCGCCTGGTACCTTAGGAAGTGAACCTAATCTGCTCCACTGTGCAGCCCTGAGCTCTCACCCCTCCGATGACGTTCATCTGTCACCGCTGAGATCATTTCTATTAAAACAGCAGCAACAATGGTCATGCTGGTTGGTTCGTTGGGTAAGTTTCAGTCAGCAGAGAAAACACATCAAGTGCAAAGCTGTCTGAAGGCAGCAACACCTGCGCAGCGTTGCTGCTGCGGCGTGTCGAGAAAAATAAAATATAATTGTATGAAAGAAGTCGTAAAAGAACAAAAAAAACAACAATGGAAACATTTATCAGAATATACGTGTTTATGATGCCATTTCTGCTGTTTGATTACATTTTAATTGTTCTGAATGGCTCTGTCAGCTTGTATTTTGCCTTCTTTTTTTTTCTTGAGGCAGTTAAAGCGTGATCTGACACGATCCATCCATCTAACATCGTGTCATGGTCTCGCTCAGCTTGATTAACACCTAGAGGGGACGCATTTTAGTATGATCCAGAGAGAGACCGGTTGTGATTTAAGCTGCAAAATGGCACAGTAAAGTCAAGAAAACAATGTGCCAGGACAATACAAATGATTTCGCAACGACAACTCGTGTCGGCTTTAGAGAGGTGGGATGTGTTTGGTTTTTTGGAGATTCAGGGGGTCTCACATATCTTTCTCATAAGGTTGTAATCAGCATTGTTTCATATTGATGAATTTAATAACGCTGTGGCTTTGACTTTTGACCACTCTCAAACTGCTCAAATCTGCTCAACTATGCTTTCCTGTTCATACCAGAGCCTTTTTTTCGAGGCCACAAATGATTCATGAGTGCTGACTTGCACTTTTTACTCCTTGCTCTGAATAAAGAACACGGCTATAGTAAATAGTTAATTTGATCAAATTTAAGGGTCGGCCGTTTAAAGCCTCTTTATGTAGAACTATTGCCTTGTAGTAGTGTGCAATGCTTTTTATCAGTGCTACCACTGGGACACGAATGTAGTGGCTTTAAGTGTTGCCTCTAAGGTTTAAGGTTTTGCCCCTATGGGGTGGACAACATAATAGAGACACCACCGCCCATTACGACCTCAATAATAAACATCAGGTAGAATTATCACCTTTCTGACAGTGTCAACAAGAACTGAAAATGTATACACTTCGCAAAATTATGGTTCATTTTGTGGCAGAGCTGTTGTATTGGATTGCTTGTACAGGTGAACCTAATAAAGTGGCAGGTGATTGTATATCCTCATTAAGCCAGTGCACAGCAGTTCATTTCCTTGCAGTAACCAAAAGAAACAAATATGAGCTGAAATATGTCCTGAGGGGTCGCGCTCAGCCTTGGGGTCTTGGTGCATCGGTTTCTGAATTGAGCCTTTTTCTTTTTTGGCCTCCTTCAGCGTCGCGCATGAACATTCGAAGGTGTTTGGTCTGCTGCCAAAAGTTCTGGACCCGAGAAAGAGGGGAAAAACAAAGAGAGCTGGGTCATTATACGAGAGAACAATCTGTATTCTCACCCTCTCGCGCCGGCTCCCTTTCTAAATCTCTCTCAGGATTTATCACTGCAAAACCCCTTTTTACACATCTATTATCTTTCACACTTCTATCGTCTTCTCTCCTGCTGACTCTGTATTCTTCGTCACTGCCGCCTCCCCCTCCGTCGCCTCCTCCCTCTCTTTTTTCTGTGCCAGTGGGAATCCCCGGGTGTGACGACAGTTTACTGATGCTGCAGTAAAGTGCCGGCTGTGCTGCTGAGGCTTTGATACAGGATGCTGTAACGCCCTTGATGTGTCAGACAATTAACAAAACGCTGCAGCGAGTGACGAGAAAGATAGAGGATCTTCAAATAACACTCTGGACAAAGCCACACTCGCATTGGCTTTCTCCTTTCCCCCTCTTTTCTGGCACATAGGTGACCGTACAAAATATTTAGCCCTGTGGGCGGTGTCTTGCGAGCGTCTGCCTTTGTCCCCTTTTGATTTGGATCTTTTTCCAAAATACGAACCATGTGTTTTTCGGCCTCTCCCTTCCTCAGCTGTGACGCCCGTCACGCTGCGTTACGAGGAACAAAATCCCTCGAGTGGACGCGTCGGCACAACATCAACAGCTGACCTTCTCCTCTCCGCCTTCACGTGCAGATACACAGAGACTCGGCCAAACATGAGGAAATGTTGGTAGTGTGCATGTTTTCCCGAAACAAAAAAAAGAAGCAGAGCAAAGAGGAAAAGTGTATTAAAAGCCTTTAGGTGGTGATGTGTATGGTTTAAAATGCACTTGTCCGCTGCAGTCATACCTGTTTTCTTATTCAAAAAGTCTATTTTTACATTATTTATGAACCAAATAGGGTTCTATTGTCTGTCTCCACTCATCTTTATCCTCCATTTTCTCCTCTGCTCTATTTAAGCAGAAACATCTGCAGAGTGTGCTGCGTGCTGTGTGATCTAGGCACTGAAAACACACATAGTCCAGTATACTGCTGCTTTTACAGAAAGCCACCTTGACATTCATGCATCCAGCAGCACTGCAGGTACATTACGTTGCAGCTACACCTTTAATATACAGTTACTGTTGCATTTATTTCCCTCAGGGAGACGCGCAGTCAAAGTATTATAGAATCTTGCCTCCTGCTGGTAAACGAGGACATGACAGTTCAAGCTTAAGACATTTGAATAATCTGCTGTCCATGTGGACGTTGCTATGCTCTATTATGCAGGTACATCTGCAAATATAATACACGCAGGACTGTGAGGTCAAGGAAAAGTCAGCAAGAAGTGCGTGAATTTTCATCGTGTGGCTGAAAGCAGCTGACAGCAGTTTGTTTTGCCTGTGTTAAAGCCTTGTGTTTATCAGGCCACGTCTGAAGAGAGATGAGGTGCGTGCGTGTGCGTGCACCTGTGTGCAGTCCAAACACCTGTCACGGAGGAATGAAAATGAGAAATAGTCCTTTGCATCGTGAGAATGTCTGCGTTACTTTGCGTTTGTCTGAGTGTGTGAGAGAGCAGCTCTTCCAGCAGTGTTGACTAATTTCTCATTAGTGTGTGTGTGCGCGTGTGTGTGTCAGCGTTAGCATGAGGATCATTATCCTCTAGTAATAGCCACCGAGCCAGTAAATCTTGCTTACATTTCCTTGTTGTCAGCGAGGAAAATGAGTCCAGAGAGAGGGAGCGGGACTGTCAGTGATTTACTCCTCTTCAAACGTCAGGAAAAATCCAGGAACTTGCACACAGTGTGTCAGAAATAGATTAGGTTAAGTCAATATACAGAGACAGGGCCACTGTGACTGTGCTAACAGAAACAGTCATTCTGCTAAAGCTACACACACACACACACACACACGCACACACACACACACACACACACACACACACACACACACACACAAGGCCACACAGATGCAGATCACATAAAGACCTAGACATGATTTATCCCCTTCTGTCTGTCTAATGCACTGATACGTACAGAATGCAGGCAGCTCTGAAAGGTTTCTTTCCAGCTGTCTGAGAGAGTTTTTAACATAATATGTCTGAGGGCTTTTAGCGTACACGCTAATGTAGCATATCCTGTTTTTTTTTTTTGTTGTCGTATTAGCTACACATTGACCTGAAGGAAAACATAGCTAGGATTTGTGTTGGATACACGCCAACAAGAGTCGCAGTTGTGATAGTAACGATGAGGTGACACGGCTCAGGTAAACGCGTTTGCATAATTTACGCTGATGGTACACGAAGGATCAGAATAAAATCAAACACGAGATCACGCCACAAGCCACCGTCTTAGCCAGCAGGTGATATTTGATTCCCATGAGATGTGTTTTTGGAGTAGTTTTCCTTTTTAAATAAGCGCGTGAAGGCACGCGGTTGCTCAAACCGCTGCACTGGCAAAGGGGCCGGCCGGCGCGCCTGGAAAACCAACAGGAGCAGCACAGCGGAACGGACAGCGGCCGAGGAGATGGAGGAGTGAAAGGAACGGGCTTTCCTTTTGTCCTGCTGCTTCCTGCTGCCCCACTTCAGCCACATGAATAATAATCCAGCCAAGCCACGAGAGCAAAGGTGCGCTAGTGTGTCCGGGCGGAGGACGGAGGAAGTGACAGGATCAAACCACTGTCTTTTATGTCTTTTATCGCCTCTTCTTGATTGCAGTTTGTGTGCAGTCGCACGTATACAAACATACAATCTATAAATGTGTTTTTCTGCAGTCGAAACCTGTTGACAGAAGTGAAATTATAGAACCGGAGAGAGAGAGAGAGAAAGGGATTGCTGAGTGATGAGAGAAAGAGTGAAAGCACCATATAGTCTGGTTTCATTCTTCAGACTGCCCTCCCACTCCCTCCCTCCCTCCCTCCCTCGCCCTCTTTCTCCCCCGTCCTGTCACTCCGCTCTCTGCCCTTGTTGTCGCTCGGCTCGTGCCTGAAAACAAGTGGTTTCCCTCCTGTGAGCAGGGGGAATGTGGAGGAGAAAGCTGCACATCAGCAGGAGGACTAGAGCCTCGCGCAGGAACAGCACGGCTCTGTAAGTCCCCGCAAACCACCGCCGGGGTGCCCTCAGTGGCGTTTTCAATTGGAGTAAAGTCTGCTTTGTGTCAGGATGCTATAGGAAGGGGGTGAGTTGTCTGTGTTGTTCAGGAAGTGAGGTAAGGCAGACTTCGTTCGCCTGGATTCCTGAACTTAGTCACCTGCTACAGTGGGTCTGATTCATTACATCTGTACTTTAGAGCGTGTGTGCAGTTTTGATTGTTGGCCTACCAAGGTACCCACTTTATAATAAGGCAGACTTTATAAAGGGTCTATAAGTTGCAGCTAATGACTATTAATTAATGTATTGATGCTTTATAAATCAGTTTTAAGCCAGTGATAAGGAAAACTTTAGGGTTCAGGGTCCCAGGTTTACCACCCTTAATAAACATTTATAAAACCAATGTAAATGTAACACTGTGGTAACACTATTACGTTTTCACAGTTTTTAAATACATATATTTATAAGCAGCAATATATCATTGGAGTTTATCTTCCTAATGAATTAAAGTGGCTTATAACTGATCTATAAAGTATTAGTATGAGTCATTAACCATTAATAAAGCCATTAGTGTCAATTTATATACCCTTTATAAAGGGTACCTAATTAGAAAGTCTTTCTATCCCTGAGCTGTTTTTATTGCCTTGCACAATAAAAGAAAAAAAGAAAAGGTTTCGCCTTTACAAGCATGTCCCGCCGTTCTCTCTGTTTAGGCCCATGTGACCTCTTTCACAACTTCTTCAACCTGTTTAACTAGAAGTTCTTTCACCTCCCGGAATCAAGAGGTTCAGCTTATTTGCACTTACTTAGCTTCCTGTTAGCGTCAGCTGTTGCAGGGTGCGAGCGGGTGACAAATCACTGTACAGGGGACGCAGGTAATGCTACTCACAGGCTATTTATCTCTAAATTCAGTGGTCCAAAATGATACATCGCATATTTTGCTGCCCTATACACTCTGGTTTTAGGAAAAACCAGGTTGATTTCTGCGCCTGAAACCAGCTCATGTATTTTAACTCCAAAGACAAAACTGCAACACAGAGAATCTTAGTGCTACGATGCATTTAGGGAAAGTGAGGCCAGACTGCAGCTGTGCTGTAGCTTCACGTTTCTAGTTTTAAAGTCGTTGATGGCTTTTGCGCTCTGCTGAGCCGCGCCAAATGGCATTTACAGGTCCGGCTCTGAGTGTCTGTGTTGTTAATTGTTTAACTGTAATGGTCCTTTACTGTGAGAGAGGAAGCAGTTTTTCATCTGCTGTGTTCGCGGGAAACGTGACGAGGGGCAGCACCAGAGAGGATGGGAGGATTTGACGCTTTTCTGCGTCATACGCGATAGTAAACTGAATATCTCTAGGCTTTTGACTGTTGGTCGAACAAAATAAGCAAGCTGTTCGATATTATAGTGAGCATTTTTCAAAATGTATGACATTCTGTTGACAAAACATTCAATTGATTAAATAATCGTTAGTTGCATGTGGATGCAAGAATAAAAAATATACCACCAGGCTGTAATGTTTAACACATTACAGGGGTTCCACTTTGAAGCTCCAACTTATTATATTTACTTAATATTAGCCTCTCCTCTGTATACTGTATTCGACCTGTAGGCCATTTGATGTCTGTCCTGGAACAGGAGGAGGGAACCCTCTTTTTTTGTTCCCCCCCACATTTTTTCATGAAGTTGCATATGTTGTACAACCACAAAAAGCAGGTATTTCTGCCTCCGGAGATGTGGAATCTGGATCTGTGATTGCGGCAACCTGCCGGGGCAGTGCTGCTGTATCTATGGTTGGGGGCGGGGGCTGGGGTGGGGGGCTCCACCTGGAGCTGCTCATGATCCATCCTTTTCACTTATGTTGTACATACTACACTTTTCATCGTAACTACATATACTACAATTTCATCATTGTCATCGTAATCGCACGTGCTATGATTTTCTCTTATGAATCTATTCTGTACATAAGGACAGAGGGTGTCGTGTGAGGCAAAATTGTGATTTTGTGATATTGGGCAACATAAATAAAATTGAATTGAAAAGCTCTCTATGGTACATGTAAAATATTGAAGTAGAAATTCGTGCGAACGGGCCTGTGGGTTCAACTACCCTTTCGGAGGTGAATAACGGGGAGGGTGCGATAATAAGTTAGCATTTATCTTATTTATCTTAATTCGAGCCTCACAGAGCTGCCAGCGTGGCTGCAGACTCTTAGTCTTGTTTCATCATAGTCGTTTTATTACATTGTGTGGAAATGAATTATCAAGCTTTCTCATGTTTTCATCCACACAACCACGACGTTGTATCGTACTTACGCAAGTAATTACGTTATCTGGTAGTTAGTCTATCAGCTGATATACGTCATGGCTCCGTATCATAGTGTACAGTGAGATTATTTAACCTTTACTATCTTTAATTTGGGGCCTGTGGAGATTGTATAAAGTTGACAGCGTTTAACTTTAAGTTTGTGCTCCCTCACTGTTACTGTCAATTCAGGTCAGGCCAATTTGATTTTGACAAATCGGCCTCGAGGGGCTTCACAGACTGTCCACAGGCACCACAGTAAACCTCTTTAACAAGGGGGGGGGGGGGGAAACCTCGAGAAGAGGAACAAAGGAGGACCGAGACAATGGCTTGTCGATGCAAAAATGCATCCTGTTTGACATTCAAGCTCTGTTTTCTGTCATATTTCCAGTCTGTATCAGGTTGAGCCCCTTGAAACTGTCGAAAAATAAACATTCCCGTGATATGATTAGCTCCAGGCTGCAACGGCCATATTATTTATTACGTGCACAGAAATTCAGCAAATGATGTGATTACACTGATTGAGAGGTATGTGTGTATGTTGCCCAGTTCCTACGGCAACACGTTATGTAATTTAGCAGTGGCCCCCCCCCTCAACCCTAACAGCCTCCTGTTTCTCTTCTCTTCTCTTCCAGGGCTGAAAAAACAGAAGTGTTAAGTGACGACCTATTACAGGTACTAATGAATCAAGTGTGTGTGTGTGTGTGTGGGCGGGTATTACTAATGTTGTGGGGACGTAAATCTGTTTACACAGTCACATTGCGAGGACTTGCCTTCCTTATGGGGACAAAATGCAACTCCCCATAAAGTAAAACGTTACATTTTAGGATGAAAACTTGGTTTAAGGTTAGAGTAAGGGCAAGGTTAGGTTTAGGCTAGCGTGAGGGTTAGGTTTGATCTAGTAGTGGTTATGGTTAGGGTTAGGGTCAGTCTCCAGGGAATGAATGTAAGTCAATGTATCGTCACCGAAAGTGATTGAAACACAACGTGTGTGTGTGTGTGTGTGTGTGTGTGTGTGTGCGCGCATGCGTGCCCCTCCTCAGTATCTTTCTTAAGGATGTTTGCTGCCTCTCACAGAAAAAAAAAAAAATCATCATTTGGTGCAAAGTATTCAGCGTGCATGAAATTACTTTTTTTTTTAAATGCCTTCAGGCGACATTAACGAGCGTTGAAATTGAATCTCTTCGTGAGACAAAAGGCTGAACGTCCCCACTGATTGACTTGAGGTGCGGCACTCTAATTGATCTGATCAATGCCGCCCTCAGTGGCAGCGACACCAGTTCCACTGAGTTGGTTTAATAATGAAATGAGAGGCATTTAGGTGTTACATGTAATGGTCTCGTGTAAGTGTCACCGGATCAGAAGAACCTTGTTTTGACGCCCGTATTTTTAGAGACAGACAACTGCACAGCCTGTATTTTTTTTAACCACACTTTATTCTAGCTCGAGGCTTTGGGCACCTGCATGTATGCGTGCCTGTCGGTGCCAATGGGGACGTCCCCGAAACTGACGTAATCTGTGCACGGCATGAGCGGACTGTGCAGTCAGCTGCAGATATGTGCGTATGTGTGCACACTGCATGTTGTCCACCTCTCACCGAGGCCTGTCCCGTTGTCTTTTCTTCCCGTCAGGTGGAGAAACGTCTGGAGCTGGTCAAGCAGGTTTCCCACAGCACACACAAGAAGCTGACCGCCTGTCTGCAGGGCCAGCAGGGCGTGGACGTGGACAAGAAGTCTGTCAGGTCGCCCTCGGTGAGAAGCAACCCAAATACACTTTAATAATAAGAGCATTACTGAAGTGAGAACACCAAGCGAACCTTTCATTTACATAAAATGTGATAATAAAAGCAGGTACCTAATTAACAAATTGATGATATATGACAGTTTGCGAGAACGAAAGGATGGATTTTTCCCTTAGGTTTGTGCGTACAGATTGTGTGTGTGTGTCCTTGTGTGTGTGTGCGCGCTGCAACATGTCTGTTTGTGTGGGATTCATTTCATTTGTCAGACTGCGATGGGGGAGTCAATCGATTGTTTGTGATGATTTGTGCGTGTTCCCGTTGCAGAAGAAGCTTCCTCTCACAACACTAGCACAATGCATGGTGGAGGGGGCGGCGGTGCTCGGGGACGAGTCTCTACTAGGGTGAGGACGGACACACACACACACACACACACAAACACACATAGACAGTAACTCACATGATCGTTGATTATCTGTAACATCGACAGCCTTTTCTCTTTTAAAGCGCCGACACGGAAAGGGCTGTTTTTATCACCCAGTGAACCACAACTGATTGTCCATTCATGTCCGGCAATACAGTCAGATGAGGAAAAACTGTAAAATGTCTTTTATTTAACCCCGAAAGCCTCATTATACAGTGGCCGTGAGAGCTCAGCGCACTCCAGCTCAAGAAAACACACGCAAATGAGGAAAACATCATTTTGCAGCTTTTAGAAACAAAGCTGTGCAAAGTAAAGGAAACCCAGAAACACGCTGCAAGTCACCAAAAACTCAAGAGTTACTAAATAGTTTAATTCACTTAATGGAAATGATTGCATGATTCAGATATGTACCATTATTTGAACTGGAACCACAAGTAACCAACCAAAGGCTAACACTAGGTTTACAGCAAATAGCTGCAATAATATCTGAAAATTGTCATTTGTTAAAACTAACAAAACTTCAATTGTCAGCTCACTTCCATTAGGTGAATTAAACTGTTTATAACTAATGTCCAGTGTGGTTTGTGTGACTCGCAGCATTTCTGTATGTTTGTGTGTTTTCCCACTGTGGCAGCACTTTTTCTGAATGCTGCACACGCGTTGTCGAATTGATGAAGCTGTTTGCTTTGCTTTTAACAAAGCTCTCTGTGCCAACGTATAATTAAGATTAAATATCTCTTTTTCAAGGGTTCAGCTGATGTCTGGACGACAATAAAGAAAGTCTGTGGAATGAACGTGTCATTTTTCAACTCCTTCGCAAACAACAATAACTTCCGCAGATAGAATCATCCGTGTGTTTTTTTTTAAAATTTCCAGATAACTGAAAGAGAAAAGTACAATGTTTTATATGCACATGTTGTTGTCAAGCTATATTCATGGCTGTGTTTATGCCCAACACTGGAGGGATTTCAATTACACTGTATGACGTCACCTTACCGCATATATTCATACAGCACATGTATCGACTTCAATGAGTTTTGAGAGAAAGCGATTCAGAAAAGAACATAAAAATCATTGTATTATCCAGGAGAACCGTGGTAGCGACAGCCTCAGAGACCTACTTTTCACATTGTGACGCATGCTCTTTATTTGATCACCCCCCCCCCCACCCCCGACTGTTCACGGATGTTTGCCGGTGCTGTTGTCGGTCCGTTGCAGGAAGATGCTGAAGCTCTGCGGCGATACGCAGGACAGACTCGCTCAGGAGCTCGTCATGTTCGAGCTCACCATCGAGAGAGACGTCATCGAGCCTCTCTACGACCTTGCAGAGGTACAGAAACTCTTTTATTTTTGTTGAAAATACAACATATCAGACAGTAAAGTCCCGGACTGACATACATAGATGGCCCTGGTGTTTTAAATAAAATAAATAAATGAATCCAAGCAGAAAAATGTCTTCACGTAGAGCCCAGACTGATCAAAACATGAGGGCAAACAAGAGAAACATAGTTGATTTGAGCCAATGAGTTAAGCTTCTCAGGCCAACCTGCACTGTAATCTCTCTGCTGAAAAAGCATGTCCACAGGGCTGCATGTGTATAACACAGGATATACTCCACATGAGTCTCATTCAGATTGCTCTGTAAGTTGGCCAGTAAACCAATCTTCATGAGAGGTACAACAAACCGAGGTACAGAGCTGGGTTTTGCTACAACAGGTGCAAAGCCTCTGACAATACTGAGTCTGTTTGTCGTCCCCTTTCACACCAGCAGACTGAAGTAAAAACTCTCTGTCCTCTCAGGTGGAAATCCCAAATATCCAGAAACAAAGGAAACATTTAGCGAAACTGGTCCTGGACATGGACTCTGCACGCACACGGTGAGTCTGTTACTATGTGCG
>CM022492.1:21546660-21566165 GCA_011952105.1 Coreoperca whiteheadi
TAGATGGTAAGGAGGGGGGGGGGCGCGTTTTTTTTTGTTTTGTTCTTTTTGTTGTTTTTAGTGAAAGCGGAGGGGAGGAGGGGGGGGGGGGGGGGGGGGGGGGGGGGGGTATGGAAAACATGAAGTACAGGGGCTCAGCAGATGTGAGGCAATGTATTTTTTATTCCACATCGCGTTCTTCTTAATGGTTGCCAGTGGTGTGGCCCATTTCAATACAGTGCCGTTGACACATTGTGGAATTGCAACTACATTTAGACGACACATGTCAACTGTGAGCGAACAGAAAGATGATGAATTTAAATAGCCATAACTTGTGCTCACTTCACGTTTTGGACAGTTTGTCCTTGTACGAAGCCCCAATATTCACAGGATGTAGATATTCTGCAACATGCCAAGTTCATTTTTTCCACATCCATTTTCTATTCTCAAAATAATAGTTTTACAGGACTGTGCAGTCATGATGGAGGTGTGCTCATGCCTACACATGATAACAGTTTTGACCTTTTACACGGCAGACATTTTTCACTTGTCACAGCAGGAAACTCACAGGTGTAACTAATAACATTAGTGGCGGCTCAGCTCCATTAAGTTTCCCCATGCACAATCCAGGACCCCAAGAGCTTGCGGCCATCATTAGTCTAATTAATTACACCTGTGCTTTTCCTTCTGTCACAAAAAGTGCAGCCTTGGAAAAAGAGCTTTAAAACACACGTTTTATGCTTGTATATTCTGCCTTCCTCATGTATAAATATGTTATTTCTTTTCACCAGGATCAGTTATCGGCAGACATGTACAGTTTTGTGGCCAAAGAAATTGACTATGCAAGCTACTTCCAGACAGTAAGTACAACCTCTCTCCAGACCGTGGCATAAATGAAGGAACAGGAATATTTTTGCCTGCCCGTCACAGACTCTCTGGTCTCTCTCTGTCTCGTCTAGCTGATAGAAGTCCAGGCAGAGTACCACAGGAAGTCATTAGAGCTGCTTCAGAGTGTTCTGCCCCAGATCAAAGCTCACCAGGGTGAGTGTGAGACCGCCGTACACACACAAAGACACACTCGTGATGCATGGCCTCTTTTTGTTTTTTTTGTGATCCTTCACCATCTTTGACACTCGATGCTCGACACACTTTGATGCTCGGCTGCAGTTCATGTCACAATGAGAACGTGTACATGTGTGTTTTATGATCGCCTGTAAACAATTTCGGGTGCTGCTGTTGGAATTTAGCTGTTTTTAGTTACAGTTTCAACACCTTCATGTGTAAGTCCTCAGCACTAGTAGAAATGTGGTAAAGTGAAAGGTGTACTTTTTACATACATTTTGTCAACCAGTTTCCTCCTCAGCCAACATGTCGTTTTTTTTAGGTTAAAGAACCTGAAAGCATGATTTCAAATCTTAGGTTTTTATCTGAAACATAAAATTATTTGTGACTAAATAAGCAACAATCAAAGTCACACTATGTTCAGACTTTACCACTTCAGGACTGTGTGGGTTTGACTGATGGCGCCATCTCTTATTATTCAAGTCTGGTTGCTTTACTACTGTACCCCTGCTGTTGCTAAATGCAATTTCCCCAAATAAATAAAGGCTTAACCTAAATAGAGCCCCCCCCCCTTCAAACCAGTGACAAGAGCACCTACAAAAAAAACCAAAAAACCCCAACACAAATGCAGAAATCTCTCGTTTCGAAGAAGCAGGATCGTTCTAACGTTGACAGACAATAGTGTGTTCATGTAGGGGAAAAAACAGGTTTTACGGCCAGAAAATATATTTCCTGTCCGTTCCGGTAACTTTCTGCAGCCTGAGAGCGAATTCTTAGAATCTGTATTCAGTGAAACGTAACAGCATCGCAAAAGTAGAGCTGCCGCTGTTTTTTGTGCATGTTTGTGTAACTGTGTGTGTGTGTGTGTTTGACAGAGACCTGGGTGGAGAAGCCGTGCTACGGGAAGCCATTAGAGGAGCACTTAGCGCTCAGCGGGAGAGATATTGCCTTTCCCATCGAGGCCTGTGTCACCATGCTGCTGGAATGTGGCATGCAGGAGGAGGTCAGACTGCACAGCAAACATACGGCGTCTGTCGTCGCCGTTTGTACATGACACACGTAGACACAGTAAACACATTTACTGGTGAGACTTGCTGCGGAAGCCCCCGTCGAGATGAAGTCACTCTTAATCGCTGAAGGGAAATGACACCTTACGAGGTCCGGGCCACAGTTTGGTTTCCTTAAAGCCTGAAACAAAGAATTTCACAGTTTCACGGCAAGAAATGCCCTAATTTATAATGATATCAGGTTCACTGGAACCAGTGCAGCTTTAATTGCTCGGCATGTAACGATTGTTTAATGGAGAAATATTGAGGGCCCGGTAAATGTTTTCCATCGACATCTTTTATGAAATTAAAAGAAAGTAATTAGACTGTAATTAGATGTTTGTTGAACATTGTGGACAATGTTTTTGGATGTGGTGCAAAGAAAGATTTGTTTAATTTCATCTAAAGCTGACGATCAAATTAATTTGACGAAGAAGAAGTACCCAGATTCTTTACTTAAGTAAAAGTTTAATATACGGACATATCCAGTTTCAAGTAAAAGTTCTGCCTTCAAAATTAAAAGTATTATCTATAAAGTGTACCTCACTCATTATGCAGAATGGCCCCTTTCAGACTGTAATATTATAAACTGTAACTATGGCGATATATATGATTGTATTGTTATTATTAATGTGTAAGCAGTACAATCTTGTAACTGGTCGAGGTGGAGCTAATAGAAACTACTTTTTTGGTTAACAATGTGACATATTTCCTAAACTGATCATGTGTTGCAATATTTCCCTGTTAGATGTAGTGAAGTATGAAGTGGAAAATGGAAATACTCAAATACAATTTTGAGGTACTTGTTCTTTACTTAAATACAGTAAATGGACTTACGTTACTAATTTACTGTATAAACACATTTGTATCAATCTAGCAAATTAACCTAAGATGAAACTGGATACGAATACGACGTCATTGTGTGTCTTTGGTCCATCTGACCGTATCTCATTGGACGGTTTGCCACGAGATTTGGTTCACACATTCAGGATGACTTCTAATAACCTCGGTGACCCTTTCATCCAGCGCCATCATCAGGGCAAAATTTCAATTTGGTTCATGACCAAATTTCTGCAAAACGCCTTTGTGTTAATGCTAATTAGCAAACGTTAGCATGCTACCACACTAAACTGACGAGGCAGAAATGGTAAACACTGTACCTGCTTAACATCAGCAGGTTAGCATGCTGATGTTAGCATTTAGCTCAAAGCACCACTGTGTTTAGGTACAGCGTTAGCTGCTAGCTGCTAGCATGACTGCAGACTCTTAGTCTAGGCCCTTATTTATGTTGTCCTGACTGAATAGAATATACTTTATTGTCCCATTCCTGGGAAATGGGTCTTAGACATCATGACACGGCCAGTACACAATACAATACACACATAAAAGCACACATTCTAATATATAAAATACAGCATTATATCTCAGGGGACTGACTGTGGGAGTGAAGTCAAGTAAGTCGTGTCGACATGTTTTGTGTCTCAGGGTTTGTTCAGAGTCGCTCCTTCGGCCTCCAAACTGAAGAAGCTGAAGGCGTCTTTGGACTGTGGGGTGTTGGATGTTCAGGAGTACTCTGCAGACCCCCACGCCATCGCAGGTGAGCCTTCGCTTCCACACGGGGGGGATTGTTTTGGGAATGATTAATCCGCCAAATGATCTGCTGGTCTCCTGCATTAAAGAATTCCCAAATGTTTTATACGTAAATATATCTGAATCCCTTTTTCACGGCTGGTGTTTATTTCTCCCGCACATGTTTCGGATTTTGCTGCTGTCATTCGAAACCTCAGCAGGGAATTTCCCGCTAAAGGTTAATTTGCAGGTCTTCTGTGAGGGCCACACGTGAGAGCTAAAAGATGACTTTAGACCTGATGCAAGAGAGTCAGCAGCAAGAAAAGCAAACCGCTTTTGTCCATTTTCTTTTGCTTCTCTGCTGTATTTCTGTTTTTATTAGCGATGTTCAATAAACAATCCCAAAAATGTCTAGTGCTACATTCCAAATATAACTGGGATTAGTGTCAGACACATTCTTCCTCTTCGGCAGAGGCTGCACCAAAAACAGGATCTGTTCTCTTGGTGTCTTTTTGTTGCTGTCACTTATTTTCTTTTTAATCGGACTACAGAAGAAGGAAAAGCTTTTATGATGCTGTTATTGATCCCTTTTTGTTGTTTGGTTTTTTTGAGGATGGTGCTTGTCTCTACTGCAGCTGACTGCTGCATAATGCCGTTGTCAGACGAAAACCTTGTATCTATATGTATTGAGCTCTGGAAATATTTTTAGCTTTTAGAACAACCCATTTTTAATGCGCTCGAGTGCCTCCGATGTAATCATTGCTCCAGTGTCATTGCAACAAGAATATCTCCTGAGGTAAAAACCGAAACAATCTGATCAATTTTGCCAACTGTAACACCACCTTTTGCGGTTTATCGTCTTGTTTGCCGGAGTAATTGTTTTTACATAGGACGCACAAAAAGAAGCCTAAAGGAAAGAACTCTCTGAACACAAATACCCAATAAAAAAGCAAAATGTGGACCAAACAATGGCAAAACACTTTAAGGAGGCACATACAGCAGTGATTGTTATTGAGGGTTTGGAATGGGTTAAACTACCTTTTAGCGGTGGGGACTGCGCACGCCTCCAGAGAGACGTTGTGGCTTTTCAAACTTAATCCAACAATATATCCAGGCATCAATGAAAAAACTGATTTCAGAACTTAATTTTTTTTTTCATGTTTAAACATGAAACCAAAATATATTTAATGAGAATAAATAGCATATATATATTATTTATATCTGTGCTCTCATGGACTGCTTTGCTTTAGAAAGATATTTTTTTTTAATTTTTAGCAACTTCATGTCAAATCATTGTCTTTATTTCAGTCACAGTACAGCTCTTCTCTGATCATAAATCATTCATAGCTGTACTATTTTTTTTTCTTTCTTTCTAATTACTTTGAAAATATGCTGAACAACAAAGTGGCTCTCTAATACGAAGACTAATGCGGACCTGAATTTGTTACGTTTTTATCTGCTGATTTCTGACAGCGAGTTCTTCTTTTTTACTCGTCGGTAATATTTTTGTTGAGCGAAACTTTCTCACAAACAGGCAGCCTTACAATGGCAATTTTCGGGTCCGTCCCTCATGCTAATGATTAATAAATGTTACGAGTGTTACCTCCTCGTGAACAGGTGGAATTCATCAGGCTAAAACAAGCGGTTTACGTTTGGTGGCTCTTGCATGAAGTTCATTATCTCCTACCTGTTGTCCCGATTACCCAATTAGGACACAGCCCGGAATGAATGCATAAAAGGGTCAAGCTTTCTTCATTTGAACCCTGATGATGTTTTTTTTTTTTTATTGTTTTCTGAACAAGCAAACTCCACATGAGTGCTATAAGTTCTCGCTTGTTTTAACTCAGTAAAACTAATTGAAAACCCCCTCAGTGCATAAATAATCAGCTGCGTCCAGTGGAGCAAGAGAGGGATGAATGCTACCCCTCTCTAATGATCCCACATTAAACTGGGCTAGCTCTAACAGCAAATCTAGTTTGTGAGTGTGTCCCACTGGGGGCGGTGGTCATGACGGGGGGGGGCGCGTATGCAGGGGTTCATCCTCCGTCAGCCTCAATGAAAAGCAGCAGGCTACATGTAGCAAACTAGAGGAGCGTCTGCTGTAGTTTCAACATAATTCCCTGCGTCTCGTGTTTATTTAGCACCAACCAGCGACAGCACGCCTGTACATACACCGATCCAGACACACAGGCGGGCGGACGTGTACGTATGCGCACTCCGACAGAACGGCAGCAGCCCTCGAGTTGCCTCCCGCTGAGGGACGCCCTGACTCTGTTGTTTGTCATCCATCCCACGCATCCCCGGGGGGAAATGAACGCAGCAGAGCAGAGAGAGAAGACGACGAGACAGAGAGAAGCCCAGACAGCCGTCGCCTTCCTCGTCAGCACTGGAAAATCACACTTCCACCCGCTAGTTCTGATCCAATAATGTTTGGAAATAGTCTTCTGTTTATTTTAAAGTTCTTGCTCTACTCGAGTAGATATATAAATATTTTTTTAAGCACATGAACTATATATTTTTAAGAAATTATTATCATGCAAAGAATACTTTAATTTGAGTAAACGCTAAGCTACTCTGTACATTCTATACATTTATTTGTGTTTGCCATTATCCTAGTGGAAGTAGACTGACAGTGGTGGTGGTGGGATAACTGGGCGGGCCGTGGCATTCAGATGAAGTTGGGGGCCAGCCACTGTAGTTTAGTAGATGCAATGTAGACATAAGGTTGAGTCAAACTCCCGAGTATCTGCTCTTAGCTTGGGTGAAAGTATGATTTAAAGGCAAAGTTGGGTCAGGGCTGGAGAAGGGTGTCACCTGTCAGAAGGCCCAGTTGATTAATGACGACACAGCCCGATACCCACTAGTGATGGGTCGAAACGTCATTTAACATGAACACTGGGCTTCCATAGGAATGCTCGGGCACATCCACATTATGTGCGCAAATACATTCATGCGTTCATCTTATTATTTTGTTCTCTCCAGGTGCTCTGAAGTCCTACCTGCGGGAGCTCCCTGAGCCGTTAATGACGTACGAACTCTACAATGACTGGATCCAGGCCTCCAAGTCTGTATCTATTCAGCATCATGTTGTTGCTAGATCAGTGGTGATCTCCGGAACTTAAACCTGTTCAACCTCTGCTGAGCGTTCATTTTCTGTCGTCCCGCAGCATCCAAGATCAAGACAAGAGACTGCAGGCTCTCCTCAACGCCTGTGAGAAACTACCCCCAGCCAACAACAGCAACTTTAAGTGAGTCACTGTTTCACCATGTTTCACTCCTTGGGGTCCTCTCCTGGGCCCTGTTTCTCCATTTGTGGCTCCATTTATCCAGGCCCCCAGCCAAGGGAGCCAGCTACAGTGATTAGGTCAGACATCAGAAAGACGTCTACATTCATCCGTTGCACAAAGATGTCTCGTTCCTGACTGTCTTACTGTAAGTAGGAACTAATGTGCCGTGAATTCTGGGTGAATTAAGACTTTTTTTCGGCCGCGTCAAACTGCTCTGACTTATTGCCCTGTGAAAATTCAGCAAAGAGTGTAACGAGACAAAAAAAAAACTAAACTTAGCGTCGACCACTGTTAGGATTTTTACCCAACAGATTTCAGCCTTTCCCTCATATCGGTTCTTTTCTAAGTATACTCATTCATCATTTAGAGAGTTCAACTCTTGAAAGGTTGTGATCCAGCTAACCATGAGTAAGCTGCACTTAAGGACTTGTTGCTCTGACAACAGCTCCAGATAAAAATGACAAGGCTTGTGTACTATCGTCAACAACCAAATCGACGCATGTAGAACTTGAGCCCCGTTCTCCCTCGCCCTTCCCTCCTACTTCCTCTTCACTCTCCAGTGAAACCTCTCGCCTCTCAGCTTGTTTCCTCCAACCAGGAGTTTCAGCGAACCGACGAATCGTCACTCCAGCCGTCCGTGAGGCTGGATCGTCGCGTGCTTCTAATCGAAAAAACCTGCCAGAAAACAAAAACTCTGACCTCTGTGTGAAACCGAGGTGCTGAGGAAGAGGCCGTACATGAAGGCGTTTCTGTATTTGCCGCTGGATCAGGGCGAGCCGTGGAATATTTGCTGAAGGGCTTGTCTCATGATCAAAAGGGGAAAAAAAGAGGAGCGGCAGGACGAGGAAGAGGAAGAGAGACAGGGACGGGAGAGAAATTCAAAGCGCGAGATACTGCAGCACTTGTCAGTGTCATCCCCGAATCACACAAATAGGGCGTATTTTCAGACGGCCGTCCTCTGTGAAGACCTGTCAGACCTGTCCAGATGATCGCTGCTCGCTGGAATGAGCTGCCTGATGTTCATTCAACTGTAGTTCAGCTCAGGATGAGTCATTCGGCTCAGCTGCTCTCGGAGAGCCACAGAAACACACTAGCCCATTTTTATATCTTAGAAACCCCATGAAGAGACTGGATAAATAGTAATAGGGGTTTGCCGTAACAATAGGCTTCGCTCAGGACACTGTTCGTGTTCTAACCGCGACCGTAACACAATTTTAAACCTGAAGAAATCAGGGTACAGCTCAGTATTACTCTGTTATTTCCCACATTTACACATCTCATTTTACATAATATACCCTACTGTAAACATGACAAATAAGTAGATCTGCGTGAATATGGCTTTACATTTGACCCAGTATCAACAGAAACTGTAATCCAACCCAGACAGCTAGAAAGTGTCTCACTCACTGAGCTGAAGTTAAGCCTCCTGCACTGAGGCACGTTTATTTTGTACTGTGGCACTGAACCCTTATAATGTTTTTCTTCCTCCCAAATAGGCTGAATGTACTTACTGTAAGTCGCTTTCGGCAGAAGCGCCTGCTAAATGAATGTAATGTTTTCATTGACTGGCCTATTTCCTGTATCTGTATTAACAGGTATTTGATCAAATTCCTCTCCAAACTGACTGAATACCAGGATTTGAACAAGATGACGCCTGGAAACATTGCTATCGTCCTCGGACCGAACCTGCTGTGGATGCACAGCGAAGGGTAATAGCTAGCTGAGATACATAGTTACAGTAGTTTACTGACTTTAAAATATCAATATTAACAATATAAAATACAACTTTAAGTGAGACATAACATGTGGTATTTAAAGAATAAGTCTGGTGATATTCTACATTTTAATTGTCAACAAGTCCCAAAACCAACAAGTATTTTGTGTGTTTCCACAGCCCGTCCTGCTGCTGGAAATACTCACTACAGCACCAAATGTGTATTAATCCGCAGCTGAAAATAGTCCCCAACAAATACTCTCTTTACTCCTGTTTGGGTAACATTGGCTAAAAACTATAGTGACCAGCTGTTTTAGGAAATTACTGAGTTTTTAAAAAAAATAAAAAATAAAACAATATATTTATGAGTTTATAAAGATTCACATCTTCAGTAGGAACCAACAGACCTGGGGTTCACAGAGACGGACTAACATGTCATTTTTGGTCTTTTTGTGGAATATTAACAAAAATAGAGAATATTGCCAGCCTTATCCTTCAACAGAGTATGTTAAGGGGCGACATCAGACTGTAGTTTTGGTTAATTTTCAAGGAGCTGCTGAACTACTGTAATGAATGGCAACCAAGTTGAAGATGTTTTAATTTCTACGGCTGCTGAAGTCTTGAAACATTTTATTTATTTTTTTCAGCTCAAACTGATTAAAAAAATCTGTTTTTTAAAGCGGCAACTCAGTAGATGTAGCAGACAGTCGGAAAAGAGAAGGACTCTGGATCCACGGGGATTCTCTCGTTGCTCTTTTTTTTTTTTTCTCAGTGGAGAATTTGAGCTGCTAAAATTCATGATGCTGTGTGGAGCTCAAACTGCTACAAGTACTTATAACAAAATGGCCAATAGGCACGAGGCTTCAACAGTAGGCGTTTTATCCTCAAGTATATTCATGATCATGATGATGACTAAGCAGTTTGGAAAGGGTGAAGGGCACCTCCCTGATATCGCTGTGTAAATCTTACAAACTCTTTATCCCTCTCCTACTTTTAATTAGTATTTTAATAGCCGACACTTTTCTCATTTTAATGCTTCCGTAATATCATGTTAATCACCGCCTGAGTGCAAATTCTTACGATCCACACGGCTAAGTTTCCTCGACATCTCGCCATAAAAGAAGTCTCTCTTCTCCTCTCCGTCTGCTGCAGTAACATCACAGAGATGATGACCACAGTTTCCCTGCAGATCGTCGGCATCATCGAACCCATCATCCAGCACGCCGACTGGTTCTTCCCCGGAGGTGAGGAGGGATAACACAAGAGGAAATGGAGTTTCATTTAGAAAGTCTTATTGGAAGACCTGTTTTTGTTTCTACAGTGAGGGATTGACTTCTTCACAAAATAAAAGCCTGAATTGTTTCTGTATCTCGTCCTAAATAACGGTCATATTGTACATTTTGTCTGTTATTTTCATACATATTCTTCATTATAGTCTTAAAATATTTTATTGTGAGATTTATATTTTATATTTATATTTATTTATCTTTACCTGCAGGACTTGCTTTATCTTTCCTACTACATTTACCAAAATACCAAAGTAAATTCCTTGTATGTGTAAACCGACTTTTTTGATTCTGATTCTTCCGTCTTCGTTAGAAATCGAGTTCAACGTCACAGGTAACTACGGGAGCCCGGTCCACACCAACCACAATGCCAACTACAGCTCGATGCCGTCTCCGGATCTGGACCAGATCGATCGTAGGCAGAACGACCAGAGTCGGCGGCCGCTCAGCGTCGCCACAGACAACATGATGCTGGAGTTCTATAAGAAGGACGGGTACGATCCCTTCTGTCTCTACTGGGATTACATTTTAAACACCTTTAGCTGCAGTTTTGGGATTATGCCTAAAGCCTGAAGATTGTTACAGTACTTGTAAGGCTTTTTAGAAACTGAGGATTGTGATGTGAAACAAAAGAACAGGAACAGAAAGAGTAACTTATAGAACAGACAATAATCCAGGTACTGCACACGCTCGTTTAAAGCAGCCACAGATAGGTAGACCATTGGAGGACTTCCAGAAAGGTTTTTGGATTTGTAGGTGACATTGCAGATTATTCCGTGGGAACCAGTGCTCTAGCAACAAAAGCATGGACAGGTCACTGGGGCAGGTTAAAGAAATAGTTTGACTTTTTAGGACATACACTTATTTTGCTGAGAGTTAAATGAGAAGATTGACATCACTCTCATGTATGGAGCTACAGCCAGGAGGTTAGCTTAGCTTAGCATAAAGACTGGGAGCAGGGGGAAACAGATAGCCTAGCTCTATTCAGAGGTAACCTATAGCCAGCACCTATAAATCTCATTTGTTTAATCCGTACACAAACAGAAATGTAAAAACTACAAGTTTATAGTATACTACTCCAGATACTCTTTATGCTAAGCTAGGCTAATCATGCTAGCGGTTCTAGCTCCATAATTAACGGACAGACATGAGAGAGTGGTTTTGCTCTTCTAGTCTAATTCTTGGCAAAAAAAAAGCAAATAAGCCTTTGTCCTGAATTTAGCTGGGTTTTTTGCCAGAGCAGCTTGTGTCACTGAAGCGTGAAATTCTCTTCTGAATGTATATAAATACCTAGATTTATTTACAACTGACTGAAAATGAACTTTTAATGATCCAGTTCATTTATTACTGGCTTACTGTAAACGGCAAAGCCAGTTTTTCTTGTGTTGTAAGCAGCGGGAGAGAGAGAGAGAGAAGTAGAAAGAGTCTGCGGCCATGCTGGCAGCTCTGTGAGGCTGTGCTTTGAGCTAAATGCTAACATCCGCACGCTAACACGCTCACAATTACAACGCAAGCGTGCTGATATTTAGCATTGAAGATATGAGCTGATGATGACGCTAGATGAAAAGTTAAGGGATCACCAAAGGTGCTGATACAAGACCGTGTGCAGTAGTACAGTAATTAAACTGTACACCCGCAAAGCACTGTATCCATTACTGCATCAAAATGAGCTGCAAACGTGTGTTTAACCCCAGGCTTGAGTGAGGGGGAAACACTGCTCCAGCAGTCTTCTTTCTACAAGTCAGAGAGAGAAACCGGCCCTAAACAAGCCCTCTCATCTAAAACCTCGCAGCGACTGCACACACAGTCACGTCACTCTGCTTCTGAATCAGTCAGCAGTCTCCTCTACCTCTGCGGTGTCCTTTCAGCGTCGGTCAGGGTAGGATCCTAACTGACAGCCGAACTGATAAGTTAGCCTCACATTTTTCTGCCAGACAAGGCCGCTCGGAGGCACGTAAAGTTTCTGCATGGCTGCCTTTTGACAGGAAGTAAGAGTAAGAGAATTCCCCACCGATTACTCAAAGTTTCCTGTGAGAAGTGACCCCAGTGAAAAGCTCAGTTTCACTATGAGGTGGACAGAGAGAATACTGTGTTACTCTTTATCTGCAGTAGCTGCCTTCAAGCTTTTTATGTACTGCAGTGAGAGGGCTGAGAAAGTGAGGGGGAAAAGAAAGTGAGAGAGATGACATTTAGTCTGTGAAATGAGGAATCTGACAATCCGCAAGCCTTGGAGGAGGATTAGCTGAAAAGCAGTCAGTCGCTTTCTTTCCCTTTCTCTGTACGTCTCTGTGTCTCTTTCTTTAATGCTTTAATACACCCTTGGTCTTATCAGGCCCTGCGGGGAGTCTGAGCACTCCAGGCCTGGGACCACAAGGAGCCCAGCTAATTAAACCTGGGCCGAGTGTGTGCCGGGTCTGATCAATAGAGCTCGGCTTTCAGCGGAAACACAGAGGACACTCTTCAGAACCAGCCGGCTCAGCACGCAGAGGCGGCCGCTCCTTTGAAAAGAGAGGCCGTCTTAGTTTGTACGTACAAAGGATTTCAGATGTACGTGGTTGTAAGGTTGCCTTTTGAATTTTCACTTGGTGCACACCCCTCACCAGAATGTTCTGAGGGCCACGACACGAAAATCAACCTAGCAACATTCGGGGCTTGGTCCAGTTCATCCCAAAGGTGTTGGATGGGGTTGAGTTCGGGGGTCTGTGCAGGACATGGCTTCGTGAACAGTGGAATTGTTATGTTGAGGTGGTAAACGAATAAGTGAATATTGTAGTGTAGCGTACCAGACTGTCACCATTGCAAACTAATTACGCTGTAGTTGCAAGAAACCGCTCACATGTTTCGTTTATTTTTGGGGGGGTTTTCTTGTATCCATTAGGGAAAGTTTGACCTAATTAGGGCTAAACGGGACGATAATTTTCTCTCTGGGTGTTGACGTGGTAGAAGCACTTCAGGGAGAGCACATTTCACCCCTCAAATCGCTCTCCTCATTACGCTCAGCGGGACTCTCGTCCCTTGCAGACACCCCCCACCCCCCGCCGCCAGGCCAGCCTCCTCGTTTGCGCCTCCGTCTCTTGTCTTAAAAGTTTATTCTGCCAAAGTTCCTCCACTGCTCTGATAGCGATGCTGTTAATGACCGCGGGAGAATCTCTCTTCCGTGATCCTCACTCCTGTCCTCATTGTGCTTGTCTCTGTTTTAACTATGCAGCATTAGGAAGATCCAAAGGTACAGTATAGATCATTTTAATCCAGTCATCCTCTCATCGGTCTATTCATCACCTGTTCGTCTCAGCTGCCCGTTGACAGGAACCGTCTGTCGTGTGTCGTGTGCGCGTTTAATCCTCCAGTCAGGTCTGCCTGGAGCGGCACACTTGGACTCCTATAGTTCAATGTCTCCAACAGAGTGGGGTGACAATGGGTGACATGGACAAAGCAGGCCTTTCTTTCTGTGTTTGCATAAGTAGCATCTTTGCAGTTTCTGGCACTGGATAAACTTGTTCAACCTGTGAGTACAACAGCCTCCTGTTGTTTAGTCGCAGCCAACCACATAGTTACGTTACTTCCTGTTTTTCCTATCATATTTAACTCAAAATCAAAAACATTTTCAAATTTGACATTTTGGGGAATACGCTTATTCGCTTTCTGCAAATTTACTGCCACAACACAAAGTAAGCTGGTTGAGCTAGTTGCAACTTAACGTTAGGTGACTTTGTGCCAACAAAAAAAAAAATCTGATATCTGCAGTGGACGTGGTGTCGACTTCCTCATAAATGTGGACGGTTGTTCTACAGCTTTGACAAATCGATATTAGGCTGTGTGAACCGATTAACTGATCATAGCAACTGGACGCTGAAAGACGAAACCGCAAATGGAACAAACTCAGAAGCCAGTACAACAAGCAGAAACTCCAAGACGCCACACGGCTTCCAGCCAAGAAATAGTCCGGCATATTAACACCTGTAAAACCACAACTTGTTGCCTATACATTGGTTTTTCTGCTGATTTTAAAAAAACGAGATATAATGTGTTAATCAGTGACCTTTAAATGTGTTGTTAGGCGGATATTGTTACCTTTGGACAGAGCCAGGCTGGCGGTTTCCCCCTGTTTCCAGTCTTTATGCTGAGCTAAGCTTAGCCCCTGCTAGCTCTAGCTTCGTTTTGAATGGACAGACATGAGAGTGGTATCGATCTTCTCATCTAACTCTTGACAAGAAAGCGAATAAGGGTGTTTCCCGAAATGTCAAACTAGTCCTTTAGTTATTTTTTTGACCTTTTTGATAATGCCAAAGGGACCATAACGTGCATCTTATTGTTGTTCATTTCATCCAAACGGCTCTTGTGTTGCAGTTACCAAAAGACTTAAACATTTCACTTTGCTCATGCATCATCATCATCATCATCTTGCAGGAGAATGCGTCATAATAAAAAAAACAAAAAAAGGAATTCTACACATTAAAGCAAGACACTGTGTAGATAAAATGTTGTTCTTGCATGCTGAGGATCGAAACCATGCAAGGCTGTGTGGGTGGAGCACAGTGACCCTAGAAGCTGATCCAGGGTCAGGCCTTTTCAAAGGACTAATGGTATAGATGACGGCAGGGAAACTTATCCCTGGCAACTTCGCCCCTGGCGATCCGTTCAGGGTGTGTTGGAAACCCGACCCCCCGAACCACACACACGCCCTCCCTTGATTTGATTGGCTGTGCATCTTTGTCCCACTGCAGCATGGGTGTCAGGGTGATGGACACTTCTTGGGTGTCGCGCAGGGGCTCGTCTTCTACGCGTAAAAGCTCTTCCACGCCACCGAGCGTGCATCCCCCCGCCCCGCCCACTGACGCTCTCACACCCGAGCAGCCTGGGGAATTCTCTGCCTCCCCCTCCCCCACCCCTCCTCCCACTAGCAGCGACCGAGCCAGGTAAGGCTGTCGTGCCCCCATCCTCCTGTTTCACTCCCCCCACCTCACACACCTCCCACCTGCTGCTGTTCCCTCCCTCCCTCCCCGCCGCGTGTGCTGCTGCGTCCTGCAAATTGACACCAAAACAACGCTGTCTGCTCTTACCCATGTTTTCTTGTCTGTTGCTGCCCCCCCCCCCCCTTCCCCTACGAAATGTTCATCCTCTCACCTTGTCACCTCTGTGTGAACCCCCCATCTCACCTCTGATGAAGCATGTCATTTCAAACTTTTTGATTGCTCTTTAGGTTCTTAATGCCTCTATTTCTTTCTTTTTTTTCTTTAAATTTTCTCATCCTTGAATTCGTAGAGCCATGTGTGGAGTCGTTCAGAATTCATTTTCAGCTTGAGTGGTGATACTGTGTATCATGTGGTGCAAGTGAAGATTTTCACGCCTCTTTAGGCTGGGTTTTATGTAACAAAATGTGGGGAAAAAGCCGAGAAAAGTTCATCCATAGTTCAGTAGAAATGGTTCGTTGCTGCATGTGCATGGATTATATATCTGTTTTGTTTTTGCCATTAGTCCAAGCATCATTAACAGCATAACAGTCCATTGTCGCAAGGCCCTGCAATGGATGAGGTGATTGACTTTTCTGTTTTATTTCATTTTTGTGATTTGAAAACCATAGAGATTTTCACATGCACCTATTCTTTATTTCCTCTGTGCTGTTCCCCCTGAAGCCCTTACTTCTCTTCCCTGACACAATAATTAATATTCGCCTGATTTCCTGCCTCATGATGGACCAAACTTAAAACTTACAAATCAGTACATCCCACTTTTCCTCACCTAGAGATACTAATGAATTCATCCACCTTAACAGCATTTCAGCCTCTGGAGACCGGCTCAGTTCCCCATGAGACATTGATATGTTTATCATTGCAGCTCGGATGATGTATCCTCCAATTGGTCGGACTCCTGTTACGCCTACCCCTCCCCTGAGGAGGAGAGGCTGCCTCCCCCTTACCCCTCTTCCTCATCTTCCTCCTCCTCCTCTTGCTCTTCCTACTCGCTCCCTCACCACCACTTCTACAACCGTGCACCTCCGGGTATGCGTCCCGTCGCTCCCAGTCCCGAGTCCGTGCCTCCCGGCCCGTCCCCCTCCCCCCCGCCTCTCTGGCTACAGCCCACCCCCGCTCCCCCACTCCCTTTGCCCGTCCCCTCAGCAGCTTGACGTCAACTCCAACCCCAAACCCAATTCCTTGCACCTGCCCAAACAGGCCTCCCTGTCCGACGCTTCGCATGCAGCCGTGACCGAAACGAATGGCTCCACCCTTTACATCAAACCCCCGCTCGTTCTTACTCGTCACGATCTGTTCCTGGGCTCCCCCAAACCCCCCAACACCCCCCTATCTGCTCCCCCCCCATGGGCAGCCTGTGCCTGTAGCCGGGAGAGAGGAGCCAAGCTGACTAGGTAAATACAGAATCCTGCTTAACTCGTTCGTACTTCCAACACAAGTCACACAAATGAAGAGAGGCCCCACAGGGACAAAGAAGCATGAGAGAGGGATGATATGAGGAGAAAAGGGGATGGGTGGGATTAAGATACTCCCAACAGCGCCACTCTGTTCTGTCGTTTGTTTTCCCTTGGTTGTGTATCCGTCAGTCATGGAAATCAATGCTCTTTAGGAATATCACGATCAGATCCATCTTTAATTTAATAGCCATGAATGCAACCCATAACTTTCCATGTTGCCTGGATATTCAGGAGCCGGTTGCCAGGCAACAAAGGCAATTCAAAGCTTTCAGTGCATACCATTATAAAAGTGGGCGTTAATGAGTCATACCAGTGGGTTCTGTCAGCCCTGAGTGGTAGACTGCAAGATCAGACCTTGAAAATGAACAAAAACAACACGACGATGTGTGCTGAAATAAAACAACACGAACAGCAACATCAGTTAATGCCATTATTATTATTATTATGTTTGACATTGGAGGAAAGCCCAAAGATGCTCATGTGCATTGCTCCACCCTGACTTCAAATCCCAGCGGCTTCAATCATCCATTCGTGCCTCATCTGCTGAGAGTGAGAGCGGGCTGACAGTCAGTCAGAGTATAAACTGGTTACGTTATGACCTTCAGGCCCTCTTCCCATTGGCTCTCTGGCTGCACTGCGCTGTAAAAGTAAGGAAAATCCATTAAGCCATTAGGGTTTATTTGAGTTTTTTTAACTGCTTCTGCTGCACTGCAGTATAGACTACATGCCCGTCTGCAGGCAATTTGACATTGAACTATGGGTGCTCTCATATATTTTTTTAATATGATTTACAGGGTTGACATATTATTAAAGAGAAGGGAGATGCATGGGCCAGCTTGTGATTCCTGTGTGTTCTTCTCCTTCACTCCCTCCGCAGTACTCTAAAGAACAAGGAACTGTCTCCAGTGATCGGACAGAAGGGAATCCAGGGAACAATGACCTCTAGTGGACAGTCGCAGCACTCTGAGCACAGCCCACACACCCTGAGGAGAGGTAATAAGGCCGTGTGGTTTCACCCGCTGTGGTGACAGGGCTGCCTTGGCATTGGTCTGAACATCTAATTTTCCAACTGAAAACTATTTCACACGTCAGTCTCGAGTTTTAATAAGCCAAAGAGTCCCTCCTGTCTTAAAAGTCTACTCATTAATGACAAATGTGATGGATACATTTATTTGGGGATCTGCAGGGTTGATTAGTGAGAAGTGGAAGCGAGCATCCCTCGCTTTCATGATGGTCATTAAAGGGGTACTACCTGATTTTACGCCTAAAAGTCAGTTTACTTGTCGTGGTTAGTCCTACTCAGCCTTTAAAAATGGTGTAGGCTTGATACTTGAGAATGTTTGCCAGAAAACATACATAGAGTTTGAGAGACGAGAGCATTTAACAGGCAGGCAAGGTCTAATGAAAGACACTAGTAAAAGTCAGGATATCTAGGCCTCTGCTGCTTCAATTTTGATCAATTTTCTTCTTTTCTATGTTTCTTGCAAGCCCCCCAGCTTAACTGAAGTACAATACAATCACTGCAGAACCCGTTTAATTAACCCACAGAGACAAGCAGTCATTCATCTCCCAAATAAGTTTTAAAATTGTGAGATAACTGAAAACCCTCTTCTTGCTTTATATCATTATTTTCCAACTCACACTGCTCCATCCTGCACAACAGGCGCGGAATATCACTGCGGTTTTATAATACTTATGTGACGGAGATCTATTTTTCTTGTTGCTCTCTCTGCAGCAAAGAAGCTGGCCCCGATCCCACCTAAAGGCCCTTACTGCCAGACAGGAGCCATGTCTGACCAGTCGACAGGTCAGCCGTCTCCAGTCAGCCTGTCGCCCACTCCTCCCAGCACCCCCTCCCCATACGGCTTCAGCTACCCGCAGGGATACGCCACCATTGGCTCCCCGGGACAGATCCAGATGGCCACCACCCCGTCTCTCTCCTCTCCACCCTCGCTGGCTGGGACTCTCACTAAGGCCAGGCCGACCCCCAAGCCGCCCCGGCAGAGGCCCAACCTACCTCCTCCTCAGCCCCCCACCACGCCCGGCAGCAGTCCCCAGCCTCTGGACCATTCGACAGGTCTCCTGGATGGTTTGTCTCCCGGGGAAAGCATGTCCACAGGTACGGTGTAAAACAGATTACCACACATCACTACACGTGTGCATCTTGACTGGACTGTTGTATTTAATTATAAATTTGAGGTACTTAGCTATATTTCATTTTGTACTTACACTTTATTAGCATTTTACTCCAATCCATTTATCTGAGCCTATTAGTTACTGGTTACTCTGAAGTAAAACCAACAATGAACTGATCCTTCTAACAAGTATTGTCTATGTATCCAAAGCCTGATATATCTTATTCCTCGGTGGCATAGGCAAGGCAGGTTTGTTTGTGTAGCACTTTTAAGAGACCACATGTAAAAGAAACACAAGGCAATATGAAAATACACATTTAAATAAGATTTATATAATAAGAATTAGCTAAAACAGAATAGGGCAAATTCAACGGGAGACTAAAAATTACAAATAAATGTGTATTAATCCACCATTGATAATAGTCCCGAAACTAATGCACTATTACTTACTGTTTGAGTAACGTTTGATAAAAACTACAGTGACCAGCTCTTTTAGGTATTTGCTGAGTCTTTTAAAAAAAAATTGTATATATTTGTGACCCGTTTTTAAAAAAAAAAGATATACGTCTCCAGTGGGCTCTGAGAGTGTCACAGACAGGGTATGGATGTCAAAAAGAGAGACGGACTAACACATTTTTGGTCTTTTTGTGGGATTTCTTGACAATGAGACAAATATAGAATATAGAATATAACACCAGACTTATCCTTTAAGTTAAGTCTGTATCAAGTTGAGTGGGGTTTCACGAACATACATCTGCACCAAATCATGTTTATTTTATGTTTGCTGCTCCTGGACTTAATATTTATCTATTTATTTACCTCAACATCAGTAGTAGGTTCTAATTATGTTTTCATCTAATTTTCCCCTCTTGTCGACTGCTCTTATTGTCTCACTTACAGCGGTATGAGCCATGAGGTTCAGTGTGATTCTATGTGTGAGAGGGACTTTTAGGGTAAGCAGGAGTTCCTGTGCTAAAGCCTCACATCCCCCCCCACCCCC
>CM022492.1:21566190-21617650 GCA_011952105.1 Coreoperca whiteheadi
ATTTTGGATCAGTTTCCTGATTCACTGCTCTACGGCAGCCTCACTCTAGAGCCACTCCTTATGTACCTATACATGACTTCTCATTATGTATACACCAATATACGACTGTTGTGTTCAGCCCAGCTCTAACCCATTTTGTTGGCCTTTGCATGGTGGCTGAGACTGATGCGATGCATGGCTTACGTGGGTGTGTCTAACAGACCGTGCAATCTGAACAGACCACGGCGGATGCCAAGACCCTCCAACCTTCCCTGCTCTTAGGATTCCCGCCCATAATGCCCTGCTCCAGCTGCCCCACCCCCTTGGCTTTGACAGTCACCCCCCACACTCCCACTCCCCTCCACAATGTTGTGCCTCACCGCTGTTCCTCAGTCAGCACACTCCCTGTCCGTGCAGTGTCCAGTCGTTCATCACACATGTTGCACTGTGGACGTCATCATTCTCACAAGTGACACCAAAGAAATAGCCGTTATTTGCATCAAACTGAGATCAATGTAGAAGTTTATACATGAGTATAACTAACTACATTGATCTTGTGGTTAGGGGTTTTGACAGTGCTTACTGAATTGACAAGTCTTTGTTTTTTAATGGCCATTGGTCATGTCTGAATCAGGTGTAAGCAATAGGGATGCACGATATTGACATTTGATGCCAATTTCCAATAAATTCCTTGGTTCTTTGCATCCAATACCAATGTAACAATACTGATAATGATATAGATGTAGCCATGTATCTATTTTCAGTGTTTCCACTGGTTACATGAGAGAGACACGAACTGGGGCTAAGTTTCATCTTGGCTCCTTAGTTCAAGGTATATCTTAATGCTACAACATCCAATGAAATTTTAGAAAGAAAGAAAAGGTTTTTCTCAGTTTGGTGTGGAAGAACTTGACTGGCCAGCCCAGAGCCCCGACCTCAACCCCATCCAACACCTCTGGGATGAACTGGATCACCGACTGTGAGCCAGACTTTATCACCTCACTAATGCGCTTGTGGCTGAATGGGAGAACATCCCTGCAGCCAGGGTCCTAAATCTGGTGGAAAGACTGAAACCAGAAGAGTGGAGGCTGTTAGAGCGGCACATTGATACCCGTGGTTTTGAAAAGAGATGTTAAAACAATCACATATGGCTGTAATGCTTTGATATCCACTTACTTTTAAGATGTATCATTATTGCCCAATATAATCTGTCTTGTATATCGTGCACCCCTGTCATGCATTTTTTATTTATTTATGCATACTGTAACTATGGTTTGAACTTATGGTGACCCACATGCCGTGTGTAACATCATCCAGCATCAATGAAACCACATCTGATCTGATTAACTGTATTTTTTACCCAAATCAACAGTGTTTTTATTTTACTCTCTTCGCGTCCTGTCTGTGTTTCTGCTCTGCCAGATTCTCTCTGCAACTTGGACATCCCCATCATTAACATGGAACTGGACGGTATTTTTGACTTGCCCCACATCTCCCCCTTCGGGAACTCAGTGGCGCTGCGCGAGTCGACCAACGACAGAGCGGAGTCGGAGGAGGAAGAGGAGTGTGAGAGCACAGTGCTATGACGCCACTGAGTTTCCCCCCCCCCCGCCGGCTGATTAGACGAAACACAACGCTACTGCTGCACCGTCTCGCTCAAAACCCCCCACGCTCATCTCATTCAGCGACCTTTCACCTCTCCAGCTGGATTACTTCAACCTCACTCTGGACGTCATCGCCACACCTCGCCTGTACTCAATCCATTGGGGTAAACTTGTAAACAAAACAGGCTCTTCTAGAAAAACAAACACGGTGAACACACCTAAAATAAATCTCCGTACTCACAAAAATCCCATGAGGTGTTAGCGACAAGGTTGTCTGGGGAATTTTGTTCAGACACACAATTTGACATTTTATGTTGGCTGGAAACATGTTTTGTAATTCTTTTTATTATTTAATGCTTTATGTTTCTTTTTGCCTTATTTGATTCACTTGCAATATTGCCTTTAACTTCACACACGAGACTGGAAACAGGCTGCCGGGAGGAATGAGTGCTCTTTGCTGCTGCTTCTCATGAGTGAATGTCAGAAGGAAGAACAACACAGTACTGCACATCTGTCCTGCCAACACTTTCGCAACGCTTTCTTCTTCTTCTTCTTCTTCTTCTTTCTCTCACTGCTTATCTCCCACCTCCTTCGTTCCTCAGGGGTGTCAGTTGAAATGCCTCGCTCCTGGCACGTTGTGGCAAAACCCCCCCTGAATTTCTGTCCCACCTGAGCGTTCACTGTGAGTGTGCCAGTATGTCGTTCTGGAAAGTGTGTGTGTTTGAATGTGTTTGGTAACTGTACTATATGATGTTGCACTGTTGGTGTTGTGGAGCATAACCAGGAATGCATGTTTTAGACATTTAGGAAAATAACTACCAGGTTTGGAAAGAGGTTAAATGCCCAATCACACTTTTCTCTCTATTTCCATCTCATTCAATCAGGATCAGTCACTGAATATTTAATGTTTATACTGTACATTTTCAGAATATATGATACAAGTAACATTATAAATCAAATCAAATCATATTTTGTATCTACAGGAGAGCTATAAAGTTACCATTTCCTCCAGATAGAATATAGTTGATGTTGTCAGGGAGCTAAGAAATATATGAGATGCATACTGTAGTTTATGAAAGGTACAACATTGAAGGCTCGGAGTGGCTTTTGCAAATGCAAAAGGTCTAGTAAGCCGGGGAATGAAAAACTCTATGTGATTACACATAATTATTTTGGCAGCAAGCAAAGTCACATGGGATTTTTCATTTTTCCGTATCGAGTAAGGAGTAATTTTAGATTCAAGAACATGGAGCTGAATCCACTGGAGACTAAAATGTGCAGGTTTGACACTACGGAGCCTGGAGTGTGCCACCACAACGTTTGCTTAAATTAATAATTGAATTCTGTCCAACCCACAGAGCAGCTGCAGGAGCTTTGTTAGCAGCAGCAGGGACATGATCGATAGACACACAAGTGAAATGTAATTGGTAAGTAAAATTAAAGAGCCTTTTTAGAGTTATTTTGTGATTCCATTTTAAAATTCGATTATGAATTCAACAGATACAGACAGGATATGAAAAAAGGAATTCTTAAGTGGCAAATTTAACGTTATTTTCTAATACAATAACTGATTTTTATCAGGGGCACTGACATATTATTGCCTTTTAAAGTTGATATGGTGAACTTGTTAGCAAACCGTCCAGCAGACACAGAGCAACATTGTCGTTCATTTGGAGTCGTGTTTGTGTCCAACCGATGAATGTAAGTCCAAGTTTACTCTCCTTTTAGCTCTGCTTTTAGTCTCCTGGGAGAAATATCTGGCTCTTTAGCTGCTAAATGCTCGACTATGTTCACCAGCTAGCCTCTATGTCTCTGTGTGTGTGTGTGTGTGTGTGTGTGTGTGTATATATTTATATATAGTTTTATTTATCCGTTTATTACGCTAACTCCATAATTACTCCAAAGGCACACTTCAGGCTCCATATGGGTCAACGTGTTGTAAACATGATGAGAATCATCGCTGTCAAGGCGTTGTCACTGAAGTGCCGAGGGAGAGCATGCAGGCACAAGATTTTGTCCTCATGCCCTGAGGTAATATAACATCGTGTCATATCATAACAAAGAACTGTAACACTTCCAGAAAAAAAAAAGGTGCTATTGTTGTCAAAGAAAGAAAGCTGCAGCCCCAGTGGGCAAAACAAGCACACTTTTTTTTCTGATGGTGCAGTTTCAGTTTCAGCCACCTCCCCACCGCAGTTTGTAGGAACCCTGTCTGATGATGCTGATATTTTTGGGTCTATATTAGTGAACCAGAGGCAACGTGCAAAGATATGTGTATATGTGTTTATTTTGATGAGAGTATTTATACAGATATATTTCTGAATACTTTTTACAAGGTCTGAAGAGTTGTGATTGTTTCCACTACACATCTGAGGATTTTTTTTAAAAAGCATTCAAACACGGGACCAGAATTTCCCTGCTGTCGCATCAAAACCTTTTCAGGAATCAGAGGTTCAGTTTAAGGGAAAACTTGAAAATCAATAAAACTGGAGTAACGAGGTTTGCATACGACAGCAGCAGTTTGTTATTTGCCTTGTGGTGGGTTTTGTTGTGACCTATCCAGATTTGTAAGACTTTCCTTTTGTCCTGAGAACATCCACTACACATGGCCTCGAAGTCACTGTGCTGCTCCATCCTCTTTCTTTTGAAGTGCGATATTATCCACAGGACTTTTGTAAATACTGTTACGTACATGTTCTGTATAAACTGACGGGAGAAATTTAAGTATATATATATATATATAGATAGATAGGTATAAACAAATACTGTATTGAAATATAAATGACGATGAACATTATAACATTATACTGAACGTGTAATGTTATAATGTTGCTGGTTCTAGCACAATATTGCCACATTCACACAAAATGACATCATGTAGACTTCGCACAGTAAAAACTTTGTACAGTAGCTCCCAAGACACTGACGTAGGCTCCAGGTTAAATCTAGTTTGTAGGTTTTCGAAATTAAAACCGCTGATAGTGCTTGTGTTGCAGACTAAGAATTAAAAGAGACTCTGCAAGGAAACTGCTGCATCGCTGTCTTTTAGTTTCACTGTTGGACAGCAGATTACGAAATCTCCTCAGTTCCACAACATGAGAGAAACAGATCTACATGGTTATGTCCTCCATTTTAGATATAAGGTAGATATTAAAGATCGTTGTAATTTTTAAATTAGAACATGCAAAGAAATGTTTTCAGAAGCAGAAAAACTACAAAATAAAAAGCAGAAGACACATTTTTACGATTTTTACAATATAGGGCTGCCACTACCGATTATTGTCGCGATCAATTAATCTGCTGGTTATTTTCTTAATCGCTCGGTCTATAAAATGTCAAAAGACGTATAAAAAAAATCAGCATCGCAAAGCCCAAAGTGATGTCATCAAAGTGTCCGACAACAGTGCAAAGCCAGTTACTGTGTTTACTGTCACATAAAGAAAAGCAGTAAATCCTCACAATATGGAAGCTGAAACAAGGAAACGTTTTCTCTTTAAAAATGACATTAATGATGAATCGATTATTCAAAATTGCTGCTGATCAATTTTCTGTCAATAATCTATTAATCTAATAACCGTTTCAGCTCTGCTTCAGTTCATAACAATTACTGGGCTCAATCAGACCCTCCGCGTTAAATCCAAACAGCATGACATGCTGTCACCAGTTTTTATCATTTCAATATTTAAAGAAAAACTTAATGTTGACCACAAAACAGTTTAAAAAAAGAAACGAGTTATTGTTGCGGTTTGGCCGTGCTGAGGTGAACGGTCTGTCCTGTCTTTGTCTGGATTTCTGTGTTACAATGTGCTGCTCTTTGTTTTGTACTAAAGGGTTTCAGATTAAGGCTTGTACATACAGTATTCGTCAAACACAACTTTATTGACAATAACCCTGTCGGGACAGTGGGCGAGAGATTCCAGAGACAGTTTCTAGTATTACAGCTTTTGCAAGCATGCCCTCTGAGCACTACAATACCAAGGCCTTTTTTTTTTTTACGTGAATAGGTGGAATGTACTGGTGATAGACGATGTTCACCTCATCGGTCGTGATAAAGGCGGATTGTGTGTGTTGTGGAGATAGTTTCAAGTAAAAGAGGGCGGTGGGGTATTTGATAAAAAGTGTGTTATGACCAACTTTGTGGGGTGGGGGGCTTGAATCGACATTGTCCTGTGTGAAACTCAGCAGCATGCTTTTTACCCATGCCTATGAATTATGTCTCATCTTTGGTCCTATATAAACGTGCTTGTATTTATTTTTTTATAAGTGAATATATCGACCTGTATAAAAGAAGAAGAATTCAGTGCCGCCCTTGACCTTTTTTAGTCAAACTCTCCATCGATCCCGCCAACAGTTTGTCTAAAACAATCATGATTTACAGTTTGCTTTCACCATCTGTGTTCGATTCATACAGTTCGTTCCACCCTTTTTGTCTATAGCAAATAAGGAAAGCACATCCGGCCCCTGTCCGGAAATCAAAAATCTTCAGGTAACATGAAGGGGGAGAAGACTGTGCCAAGAATACTGCGCTTTTAGATCTCTTGAAAAGTTCCGCTGAATTTACACTGAAATCATACAGCAAAGCAAGAAAAACCACGCTGCATACAGGTTTGTTTTTACACGTACAGTTTGTAGATTACACTGCGGTGCATGCAGCCATTGCAGGTGCATCTCCAATCATCTTTGTTCTGTTTGGCTTCTTTTGTTTGCTAAAGTTTAAGTTCCAAGGAATGGGGGCCAAAATAAAAAGGGGACACGTAAGTGATCAAGGAATCTTTTGAGACTTAAAAGATCTTTGTGTCAAAACTGTGGTGATGCCGTGGACTCTTTAAAGTTTGGAGTAAAGAGGAAATGCCTTTTCGTGGACATGCTATCTCCCGGGCACCAAGTGGAACACAGTGTACAGTAAGATTAAAACTAAAATAACGTCATCCGAATGTTCAAACTATTAAAAATGTTTTTTATATTACTTGGATTTCCTGTGATTTTGTTGTAAATGTTATTTCACTCAAACAAGTTTTGAATCTAAAATTATTTGGAACAGAAAGAAGCATATTGGGGCCAAGCAGGAAGAAATAACCCAGGAAGGTGCTACAGTATATTAAATGTTGGTATAAAACTGTCTGGTTCGATGGCAGGGATTTCCCTCTGCTAGGAAGCCTTCAGTGACATCCAAGATGCTTTAGTGAAGGCCAAACACATTCTGCAGAGGCATAAAACATTTAATTACATTTTTGAATTGCAAGGTAAATCAGAGTTTAAAGCGGCTGACTGACAGCGCTGAAATTCACCTGGACTACAGACCTCTAGGACGACCATGCTGTGTGAAAACTACCGCAAACGGCTCGACATCAGCCACAAACTGTCCCAACGTACAGTGGTCGCGCTCAAAACATGCTGTGCTGCAATTTGTATGTTCATGCAAAACATCACACAGGATTAAGGGTTGGTTCATCCAAATTGCAAAAACACACTTTTTAGTCCCTTACCTCTAGAGGTATCTAGTCACGCAGATGGTGGACATGAATGGGAAATTTGTTTGTGGATCTTACAACAATGACAAATGGCATTTAAACGAGACTAAGAGCGGACAGCCGTCGTAGCAGCTTTGTGAGGCTGTAATGATCGTTATAAAGAACACGGAGAACCACAAATGTCAAGCGCCAGTGTGGCTAAAACCAACGTGTTCCTGTTCCTCTGAATTATCCACGGACCCCACTGTCAGCAGTTTTCAGTGGCGCATGTTCTGTGGGTTATCCAGTGGACACTGATTCTGGAAAAGAGATGTTGCCCTTATTTTTCAGTGCCGCATACAAATTTCCACTCACCTCAAGCGTGTTGGGGTGAAAGCAGAAATATCAGATATCTCAAAACCAAACAAACCCAAGACTATTTACATGGCTAATTACCACAAACTGACCCTTTAAAGGATAGGGGTTTGACGTCTTATATGGGACGTAGATGAAGCATGCAAGACGAGCCCTTACCTTTGACCTTTTGTCCAAAAAGTTAAACCGTGGTGAGGGAGCTGCTGCGAATAACTTGTCCTGTAAAGCGACCAGAATATACAACATAGCAAAGTGTGACTTTGTTCCTGCCTTTGCCTCTTTTCTTATCATTGACTTGATTCACCGCAGAAATTAACACAGTTCCCATCAAGTCACTAATCTTTTCCTAAGAGTGATGTTCAGTAACTCAGCTGAGGGGCTTTCTGAGTAAGCATATTCATCATAAATCCCAAATCCACCAGAAGGGGCTTCTTACCAAAGTCCATGCTGATGTTTAACGGTGAGTTGTACAGCTGTAGGTGTTGTTGTGGAGTCAGGAGCTCCTCTCGAGCCAAAAGCTTGTCTAGAACCTCCTGAGAGACGATCAGCTCGGGAGTCTCATCCACATATATATATATATATATATATATAGAAGAATAAAAATAAGACAATCTTATTCACAAACTTCCTCTGACGGAGACGGGATTATTTAATTTTTAAAACATAAGAAAACAGGTGAAAGGTATCAATCCCCAAAGAGACTATAAACCTATAAAAGTAAACGCACCTTCTTAGATATTTTAAGGTGTTCAGCCAGCTTCTGCAGTGCTGACAGGACAGTGCAAACCAGAGTCTCTGTGCTCCTTTCCTCTTCCTCAAGTCTCGTAGCCCCAATGTCTCCGTCCTCCCGATCTGCATCGAGCACCTTCGGTCAAAAACATCAAACACTCAGGTTAAACGATACTCGTGCATACAGATTAGAATTCATATGGAAAAGGCACAGACGGGTGACAAGTTAGAGGAAAAACCGGAACAAATACATGGAGAAACTTACTGAATGCTGATGAAATTGATTAAAATGTTGTAGATAAAATGCTACTGAGACACTATAATTTGTCACCCATGTGTGTTTGCCTCATATAAACATCAACGTCAAAGACCAGAAGTAAAGATAAAAAGCAAACCTTGCAGCTCCACTGTTGGAACAGCCTGCTTTGAGGGTTATGTGCCATGAACACAACCTTGGGAGCTTCCAGCAAGGTGCTAAAAGGGTATGGAAAAATTATGTGTACGGTTTCATTTACAGTATAACAGTAACAGGCTGAGGGTAAGGGATTGTTAGACTTTTCTCTATTCTACAATGACCCCAGGAGGGTGTGTATATGGACGTACAATCTGTACGCATGTTAGAAAACAGACACAAAATAAGTTGACAGCGATACTTGCTGACCAGTAACGCAAACTCAAATACAATTCAATAAAGACGAAAATGATAAATAAATAAATATACAAATGAGCACACAAGCAGATAAATATTACAGCAGCCGCTATTATTTTAACACACTTAGCAAGACTGTTTAAGTCTGTGATAGTGGTTGGACTAATCCTGTTGTATCATTAAATTAATCTGTTTCTATCATTTTCAAAAATAGGACAAACTAACATATAATGATACCTTAATCTTCTGTCAAACAAAAAATAGATGGTCTTGATACAATTACACAAATAATCTAAATATCTCTTCTTTTTTTAAGTTGGCTGGTTATGGCGACCACAACTACATTTGTTTTTATGATCTCACTGTGTTCAATTTGCATTTGCCCTTGCCTTTATTGTTGGTTTTTTCTTTTTCCTGTAAAGCACTTTGTAACTTTGACAGGAAAAGTGCTATACAAATAGAGTTTGTTATATTATTAATATTATTATTATATATCTGTGCACAAGGCAAAGGGGCAAAGATTTCAAAATGTTCCCCGCCTTAGAAAATTACATTGTTCAAACCCACAGATCTTTATTGTAAATTCTGGTGGAAATCCAGTTACCAAGGACAACTACTATAACAGGGTGCATTTTGGAGAAATGTGTTTAAAACGAATTCAATAATTTCCATTCAATGGAATGGTGCAGCCATAAAAACATTTTAAAAAAGGGTCTTGGGTTTGAATATTTCACTCAGTGGAACAAGACAATGTAGAATATATGTAATACAGTTAGTGAGAAACAAGACTATTTTTCCAACCTTAAAATAAAGGGTGGAAATAACTGGATGTTAAGGGGTATCGAACAGTACTACGCATTTCTTTATATCATATAATGTATGGTATTCATCTGTGGAACAAGAAAGCATCCTTACCAGTCTGGCTGTTGTTGCATGTCTCTAAGGTCTTTCAAAACAGAAACCAGAACCTCCCTGGATGACTGGAAGAGGGCCACACAGAACATTTTCTCGCATGGTTTCACATCGCAACCCTACATCATACAGCAGGCGGATACTGTGAATATTTATTTGCAGTAAAACTTACTTCAATAATATGCAGCAGACAGGATGGATAAACTAACAGCAGGCCCGTTATATGATCCCATACATACTGTTTGCTCAACTGGAAGTTGAGTTTTTCATAACGAGCTGCATGGAAACAAACAACAGAAGAGTGTATGAGTTGGTTGCAGAGAAACTGAGTAGCCTGACAACATGGAAAGCCCAGCTCTGTTGTCAACACATCGTTCCAGCCTTTCCTGGGGCTATTGTGGGTTTTCTGACTCTAATTTTTGTCAAAGAATTCAGCAGCAGCCACAAACAGCTCTTACAAGGACGCCCTGCAGACTCCTTCAGATACAGACGTGTGAAAGCTATAAAAAAAGAAAACCCTCTTAAACAAGGGAAACAAGACAGCCTTTCCCTGCTCTGGTGTAAACTGCAGCACGTGTTTGTGATTTTAAGAGTCGGAAAATTGGTAAAATTCAACAACAGCAAACTGTCTGTATATTTTCCCAGAAATCTACTGTGCAGTTAGCAAATTGATTAAATCTATGCATTTGTAATATCAATGAGATTACCCTTCATTTCCTCTCAAGGGAAACTGGATTAAATTGGTATACGGGGATTAGGTCATTGATTAGAACGAAGGGATCTTGGCAGTGGAATAGCAATGCCTTATTATTAAGCTCTAAGGTAATTGCTCGCTGACCTCCCAGTTGTGTCCTGTCAGCAAGGTGGCGGGGGAGCCGAGCAATCACTATCAGCCGCTGTAGCACGATCTTCTGCAGAGACAATGAAGAAAAGTGTTAGAAAACCTGCAGAGCGACAACAGGGAGTCTTCAACACCCGCAGAGGCGCTTTCCCACATACAGGTAGGCACACACACTTACAAAGGGAGGATCATTATCCCATGCACATGTCAATTATGAGGCTATACTTCAATATATAATTAGTTGTTTCGCATATTGAAGCATTACCAAAACACGAGCCTGTTAGCAAAGAGCTTCATGGTGTCATGATCTAAAGGTGCTGATCCGATCTTAGAATTAAATAGTAAAACAATCAACATTTAGATTCACGAAAGCTTTGATTCCTCTCCTCTTATCTGTATCAATACAAACCGCATCTTCTTCCAGATCCTTGCTCTGTGACATAAGCTGGTGAAATAAACTTGGCCCAGTTTCATCCTCTTTCTTTGCCTCTGCTTTCACTTCCTCCATCTAACTCTCTCGTCTCCTTCTGACTTCGTCTATGTCCAACTCAAGCAGAGTGAGTGAAGCCTTAGCGCGCTGCGTGCCCTGAGTGTTTATAAAAGCTTATATCCTAGAAACCTATTGTTCCTCCAGATCCTATAAAAGGACACCTGCTGCACACTTGATGCAGTGAAAGATATACAGTGCACATGATGAACACATGAGCCAATCCCAGGCCGGGACAGCCCAGGTGATGAATGGCCAATAGGAGGAAGACGTGTACACGCGGGGATGGCAGAGGAAACAAAACATTCGGACGATAAAGTGTATTTGGCGTGGAAGCTTCTCTCATAAACTAATTAAATTATTCTTTTAGAAAGCAAACCGTCATTCAAATATGGAGTCAGGAGGTCTCTCACTGATGTGCCATAAACAAAAGGCACATTTTCCCAAACACCCATGTTATTATAACTATAATAGCTGTTGTAATATATGCTATATTTACCCGTTTCAATGTAATATATCCAGTGGTGGAAAGAAGCAAAGTACATTTACTCAGGTACTGTACCTGAGTACAGTTTAGAAGTACTTGCACTTTACTTAAGTATTTCCACTTCATGCTACTTTAAACTTCTGCTCCACCACAATTCAGAAGGAAATATTATTTTTTACTTTTTACTCCACTAATAAATAAGAATGCAACCGCAGGGGGGCACAAGCCAGTGTCTTCATGTGCCAGTCCCAAGTCTGGATAAATGCAGAGGGTTGTGTCAGGAAGGGCATCCGACGTAAAACACATGCCAAACTAAAAATGCGAATCACGACAATGACTTCCATACCGGATCGGTCGGGGCCCGGGTTAACAACGACCGCCACCGGTGCTGGTGACCTACAGGGTACCGGTGGAAATTGGATTACTGTTGGTCGAAGACGAAGAAGGAGAGGAGGAAGGTGTGTTCGTAGGCAGAGAGAGAAGAGGAAAGCTAAGAATGTAGGACTGACAGTAGGGACTTTGAATGTTGGAACTATGACAGGGAAGGCTAGAGAGTTGATTGACATGATGCAGAGAAGGAAGGTGGACATACTGTGTGTCCAGGAGACCAGGTGGAAAGGTAGCAAGGCTAGAAGCTTAGGAGCAGGGTTCAAGTTGTTCTTCCATGGGTCGGATAGGAAGAGAAATGGAGTAGGAGTTATCCTGAAAGAGGAGTTTGTGAGGAATGTTCTTGAGGTGAAAAGAGTGTCAGACAGGTTGATGAGCCTGAAGCTGGAAATTGAAGGGGTGATGTTCAATGTTGTGAGTGGTTATGCCCCACAGGTAGGATGTGAGTTAGAAGAGAAGGAGAAATTCTGGAGTGAGTTAGATGAAGTGATGCAGAGCATCCCCAGAGGTGAGAGAGTGGTGATTGGTGCAGATTTCAACGGGCATGTAGGTGAAGGGAACAGAGGTGATGAGAATGTGATGGGCAGGTTTGGTCTTCAGGACAGGAACGCAGAAGGACAGATGGTGGTAGACTTTGCAAAGAGGATGGAAATGGCTGTAGTGAACACTTTCTTCCAGAAGAGGCAGGAACATAGGGTGACATATAAGAGCGGAGGGAGAAGCACTCAGGTGGACTACATCTTGTGTAGACGTTGTAATCTGAAAGAGACCAGTGACTGTAAAGTAGTGGTAGGGGAGAGTGTAGCCAGACAACACAGGATGCTAGTGTGTAAAATGACTCTGGTGGTGAGGAAGATGAAGAGGACAAAGGCAGAGCAGAGGACGAAGTGGTGGAAGTTGAAAAAGGAAGAATGTTGTTTAGTTTTCAGGGAGGAGCTGAGACAGACTCTGGGTGGTCAGGAAGTGCTCCCAGATGACTGGACCACTACAGCTAATGTGATCAGGGAGACAGGTAGGAGGGCACTCGGTGTGTCATCTGGAAAGAGGAAAGTGGACAAGGAGACTTGGTGGTGGAACCAGGAAGTTCAGGAGTGTATACAGAGAAAGAGGTTAGCAAAGAAGAAGTGGGACACTGAGAGGACTGAAGAGAGTAGACAGGAGTACAGGGAGATGCAGCGTCAGGTGAAGGTAGAGGTGGCAAAGGCCAAACAAAGAGCATATGAGGACTTGTATGCTAGGTTGGATACTAAAGAGGGAGAGGTGGATTTGTACAGGTTGGCCAGACAAAGAGATAGAGATGGGAAGGATGTGCAGCAGGTTAGGGTGATTAAAGATAAGGATGGAAATGTATTGACAGGTGCCAGGAGTGTGATGGGAAGATGGAAGGAGTACTTTGAAGAGTTGATGAATGAGGAAAATGAAAGGGAACGAAGAGTAGAAGAGGTGACTGGTGTGGAGCAGGAAGTAGCAAAGATTAGCAAGAGTGAAGTGAGGAGGACGTTGAAGAGGATGAAGAGTGGAAAGGCAGTTGGTCCTGATGACATACCTGTGGAGGTATGGAAGTGTCTAGGAGAGGTGGCAGTAGAGTTTCTGACTAGTTTGTTTAACAAGATCTTGGAGGGTGAGAGGATGCCCGAGGAATGGAGGAGAAGTGTACTGGTGCCAATTTTTAAGAACAAGGGAGATGTGCAGAGCTGTGGCAACTACAGATGAATAAAGCTGATGAGTCATACAATGAAGTTGTGGGAAAGAGTAGTGGAAGCTAGGCTAAGGGCAGAGGTGAGCATTTGTGAGCAGCAATATGGTTTCATGCCTAGAAAGAGCACAACAGATGCAGTATTTGCTTTGAGGATGCTGATGGAGAAGTACAGAGAAGGTCCTAAGGAGTTGCATTGTGTCTTTGTAGATTTAGAGAAAGCGTATGACAGGGTGCCGAGAGAGGAGCTGTGGTATTGCATGAGGAAGTCTGGAGTGGCAGAGAAGTACGTTAGAATGGTGCAGGACATGTATGAGAGCTGTAAGACCGTGGTGAGGTGTGCTGTAGGTGCGACAGAGGAGTTCAAGGTGGAGGTGGGTCTGCATCAAGGATCGGCTCTGAGCCCCTTCTTGTTTGCTCTGGTGATGGACAGGCTGACGGATGAGGTTAGACAGGAATCTCCATGGACTATGATGTTTGCAGACGACATTGTGATTTGTAGTGAGAGCAGGGAGCAGGTGGAGGAGAATCTAGAGAGATGGAGGTCTGCTCTGGAAAACAGAGGAATGAAGCTTAGCCGCAGTAAGACAGAATACATGTGTGTCAATGAGAGGGACCCAGGTGGAATAGTGAGGTTACAGGGAGCAGAGGTGAAGAAGGTGCAGGACTTTAAGTACTTAGGGTCAACGGTTCAGAGCAATGGAGACTGTGGAAAAGCGGTGAAGAGGCGAGTGCAAGCAGGTTGGAACGGGTGGAGAAAAGTGTCAGGTGTGTTGTGTGATAAAAGAGCATCAGCAAGAATGAAAGGAAAGGTGTTCAAGACGGTGGTGAGACCAGCGATGTTGTACAGCTTAGAGACAGTGGCACTGAAGAAAAGACAAGAGGCAGAGCTGGAGGTGGCAGAGCTTAAGATGTTGAGGTTCTCTTTGGGAGTGACGAGGATGGACAGGATCAGGAACGAGTACATCAGAGGGACAGCTCATGTTAGATGTTTCGGAGATAAAGCCAGAGAGGCCAGATTGAGGTGGTTTGGACACGTTCAGAGGAGAGACTGTGAATATATTGGTAGAAGGATGCTGAGGTTGGAGCTGCTAGGCAGGAGGTCTAGAGGAAGACCAAAGAGGAGATTTATGGATGTAGTGAGAGAGGACATGAAGTTAATTGGTGTGAGTGAAGAGGATGCAGAGGACAGGGTTAGATGGAGGCGCATGATTCGCTGTGGCGACCCCTGAAAGGGAGCAGCCGAAAGGAAAAGAAGAAGAAGACTCCACTAATAAATAAGCCCCACCTTTACCAGCTGCATCATTCAAGTGATGAACACATTATTAAGGTATTGGTAATTATAATTCAAAATAATATAATATACATTGTTCTGAAATGGGCCGTTGTGCAGAGTGAGTACTTTTATACTTTAAGTATATTTTGACGGTAATACTTTTTTACTTTTACTCGAGTATAGTTTTGAATGACTTTTACTTGCAACAGAACAGAATATATTGTATTTAAAATATGTTTATTAACGGGACACAGTCACTGAAGCACTGGTTTATTTTCTTTCATGAAATATCGTGGCAGTTTGTCAGACTTTAGCAGTTAACGTTAATTAACGTTACCGTTATTCCACAGGTAGCTAGCTAGGTTAGCTACACCATCAAAAAGGCTCCAGCACGAACCTCTCTCATTTTCCCGTGAAACACATCAAACATTGTCACTGTGTTGGTGTCTTCCTCCTCTCTGTTTTGCCGGCATTTTGACGAAAAGCTTCGGTCTCTTTTAGAAGCAGCCATGGCTCAATTTAGCTAAGGTTAGCGGTTAGCTGTCTCTGTTGGTTACCGTGGCAACAAGGCCTGTCGGGACGCGTTGACGTCACCGGTTCACGTAGGGGGTTGTTGTTGTTTTTTGACGAATGAAAATTACAGCCGGAGAATAATACGTTTTTTACAAAACAAAACTTTAATATGTCATCATTTTGACTTATTAAGCGGGAAAAAAAATTGACCTGCCATGAGCATTTTTAAAATCATGATTAACTTTTATTTTATTTTTTTTCACACAGTTAATTCCCACAGCAACATGCTTAGATTTTATTTATAGCCATGACATGACCGCAGCACTCTGTCTTTCCATTCAGGGTTTGTGAATCCAACTTTTGTTTGTTTTCGTGAAACATCATCAAAATTAAGTTCAGTAAAAAAACAAAAACAAAAACAAAAAAAACCCATGCAGTTGTAGTGGATGACCAGCATGTGGCGCTAATTGAACATTAAGCGCGTGTTCGGCACAGTTTGTGTGCAGCAGTGAAGCCCGTGAACACAACAGAGGAAATCCACCCTAAAAAAGGTGATCGTTTTCTCTGTGATATTCTCGCGACTGTTTGCTGTAATTACCCACAAATAAAGAAGTGTGTTTTCCCCCCAAACTGGACACCCGAATGCAAACTGAAATACCTGCCACTTTCTGCTAATTAGTAACCGATAATGTGGACGTATTTTATTAGAGAGATTTTGCATTTAAATTGTCTTGAGTGCTTCCAAATGTGCACATGCAGTTAAACTATTTGCTTGCATTCATGCGGTGCTAACAATCGGCCCGCTTTAAAGGTGTCAAAGTAGACGTGAGCCACACGCACGAGGGAGAGAACATTGATATTTAGGGTGTACTGTCCTTTAAAAGCCCCGCAGACGGGAGCGAGCAGACGCTCGGCCCCGGCTGCTCACTCCAGCGGGCATATGGACTGATGGACTGATGCACAGCACCGTGTGGGGCGATGTTCAGGTACCGCATGCGTTGTCATTTCTTCTCTTTTTGTCTTTTGACGGAAAACTAAATACAAACTGAGATATCAGGGGCTTTCGGGCCGAGCGTCCGTTCGGGCTCCCAGGCTCGTTTGCACACCCAGTTTTGACAGCTGAGCTCAGCATCATTGCACCGCTGTCAGCCGCCGGGGTCGGTGCCATTTCTACTCCTGCTTTATGTTACAATCCAGAAGCGATCATTACATTTTTTTTCGCATACATTTAAATATATTCCCTTCTTAGAATGAAGGGCTGTTTCTAATGCTGGATTACCGATCAGGTGCCAACGTTCAACAGGGTCATTCCTCCTTTGGATTAAATCCTTACCACTAAATATGGAATGAATATCAGTCTAAATAATTAGATTTTATAGTGGAGTCTCGGGAATATATTCAGGAGCTTCCTTAATTTACACACATGCTTCATTCATGTTTTAAACCATATATATATATATATTCCTTTTATTATCTAAATGTATATAGGCCAACATCAAGCTCATGCATTTTTGCATGAAGGAAAAATGTTTTTTCTGAACATTTAATTGTGTGTTTTTTTCTTTATTATTATTTAAGAAGCATACCAGGCCCACTGTGTGAGGCTGTCAAAATGGCTTGTGCCGCTTTCCCCTCTACTGTAATAACATTTGAGTTCCCCCTCAAGGCTGTGGGGGACTCGGTTCAATTTGATCCGAAGCGGGACCATTCAGGAGATCGCAGTATGAAACTCTTACAGGGGCAGCAGACGGGAGAAGTCAGTGACTGCAAGAGCAGCCAAGCTCTCTTTATGGGGAGTAAGATTCCTGTTTGCTTGGCTGTTGAGTTGGGCACCCCTCTGTGGTTGTAAAGTGTCTTTTATTGGATGTCCCGCGTCTTTTCAAACTGATGCTAGAGGTCAGCATTATTTACTTGCGACACTAAACGCCTTGACCTTGTTTCCAGTCTCCCCCTCTCTCTCTGTGGTATCTTTCTCGTGCCATAGCTTTTAAGCCTCCCTCATCGTTCTTGCTGATAAATCCCTTTCCCTCAGTGGTGGTCGCCCCTTTGGCCAGCACACACAGCAGCGCCTTTTTGAGTTTAGAGTTAACATGCATTTTGGTCGGCTTTAAGTAGTAGACGCCTGAGATGAGAAGGTTGATGCCACCCTTTGTCCATTCAACGTGAAGCTACGGCTGGAAGACACTTAGCTTAGCATAAAGGCGGGAAGCAGGGGGAAACAGTTAGCCTGGCTCTGTCCAAAGGAAGGGTACAGGAATAGACGCACAGAAATAGTTCCAGCAGATAACATTTTTTTTATATTTCAGGTTTTCAAAGCGCCTGTAGGTATATTTTTGAACGTTTGGAGAGAACCAGGCCAGCTGCTTCCTCTCTTTACGCTAAGCTAAGCTAAGCTAACTTCCAAGAGCTAAGTGACTGTAGCTTCAAATGTTTTGGGCGTACAGACATGGAAGTGGTTTCAATCGTCTCATCTCACTCTCGGCGGCAAAAAAGCAGAATATTTCCCAAAATGTCGTGCTGTTCCTTTTTTTATTTTTTTAATAACAGCATCAGACATTGGTTCACCGGTTGAGTTGGTGACATAAAAAGGAAACCGCATCGTATATGAGCCCTAATGGTGTAAGCCTGGTGCCGTTTCCTGAGTGAGTGTGACCTGAAAACCGAACAGGAAACTGGGGAATACTAGTCTCCGCCTCGCCACACGCGTCAAAAGTGTTTGGCTACATTTTTAAGTCGAGAAACTTGCTGTTCTTCTCCCTCTTCTGATTTTTAAAAGGCTTAAAGTATGCCTTGTCTGCGTTCCTACTGACTCTTATGTTGGGTTTACAGGTTAACCATCCCTTTCCCCTACTTTTGTTTACCATTAATTCAGCGGGGGACACAAATAGAAAGCAACCCTGTTTCAAAGACAGGACAAAAGAGCTTTGTCCTGAGCAAACGTATTGTCCAACATTGTTTGGGTCAAATGCTTTTGGAGCATTGTGTTGTTGGCTGTGAGTTTCTCTGTATCTGTAACCTCATTTGAGTCGGAGCGAGCGTATTAACTAATAGATAACAACCTTCCTAAAATGTACTAGTTCCTCATTTGCGCTTTGGTCGTGTTCCCATCGGCTCCTGCTCACAGTTAGTTTGGTGTTCAGGGGTTTGGGTTCAGCTTTGACTCTAATTATGAGTCAGTGTGATGAATGAGGCTCCGGGCCACAGTGTTCCCTCTGGGAACTGTGTTTTTTTTTTTTTTTTTTTTTTTTTTTTTTCTTTAATGCGATTTTCCTTCAGTGTGTACGCTGATCAAGTGGACATACGGTGCTGTAGAAGATGCTTCAGATAAATACTCCTGCCATTGCTCTGTTGAACGTGAACGCTTACTTAAAATAAAGCCAGTGTGCTGCATTTTTAACCAAGTTACAGATTTTTTTTTTGTGTTGCATAATGTCAGAAGGCACTTATTTTAGGCCATTAATCAAATATGTTGTTGCTGTGTTGTCTTTAGGAGCAGTTGTTTTGTTCGAACTCTGGAAAGCAGAGTATGTGGTTCTCTTTGAGGCGAACTTCTGAGGGTTTCTGGGAGTCTGAAGGGAGCGCTTTTGATTATTGATTCCCTGCTGTGGTTTAAATCATTGATTTATAAGTCTTTTTCTAACTTGCTTCCTTTTTTATGGACTAAGAGAGATTTCAGGCACATATAGGGGAGGCTGAGAAATAAGCGTGACCTAAAAAGGGAGAGTTTGCTCTGCTATGATCCACTCAAATGTTAATGGATCATAACTTGTCACAGCAGATTAAATGCTCTGTGTAATAAACTTGCCCTTTTTATCCCGTTGTAGTCACTCTTGTTTCCCCTTTTCCTTCCTCTCCAGATTTGTTTGCAATGGAAACGGATATGATACCAAAATTCTCCTCAAAAGATGAGGAAATTGACTTCTGGAAGGCTCTTTCCCTGAAGTACAAGAACGGGTATGTAACTGGCTCATATTTGTTCTTTTTTTCCCCTTTCAACTCATTGGTAGCATTTACTCAAAGGATGATGCTGGCGTTATTCTGTTCCTTTCCTATTGTTAACAACTCCCATTCAAAGACACGTATGCTAGTAGCAAAAGCCAGACTACACTGTATATTTGTGACCATTTAAAAATATATTCAGTAGGAACCAATGAGCTTGGGAATTCGGAAAAACTGCTGAGAGACGAACTAACGCATTGTTGGTTTTGGTCTTTTCATGGGATTGGTTGACATTAAGAAAAATAGAGTAAGGGCAGCATTATACGTTTAACTTTTTTTTACATTTTACTGGATAATTCTGACCAAAACCTCATCAGTTATCTAATTTTGTGTGTGTGTGTGTGTGTGTGTGTGTGTGTGTGTGTGTGTGTGGCACCAAAACCATCCTGTAGGGCTACTAGAAACGTCTAAAATCAAACCAAAGAACAGCTTTTTCTACACGTCATTTACACACTTTGTCGTGAGATGAAAGCTGACGTACCACCAGGCAGACGATGTGCCAACTGCTGTAACCTTAAGGTGAAGCAACTGGTTTAAAAATCCAACCGTAGTCACAATTTGTCATCCCTCTTTGCCGTCAAAAATAACATATTTATATCATTAAGAGGACCAAAAGTAGGTCTGAGTAACAGAGTATGCTGTTATAATTAAAAGGCCTTCTATTTCTGGACCATAGTCATTTGAGGTATTCACATGTATGCCCACAGAGTGTGAGTTGCAATCACATCATTTTGTGTGCTTCTGATAATTGAAAATATGAGTGTGTCCTACTACAGTGTATGAATACGTTACTGATACCAGATAACGTCTTGTCTTTTAACGTCGCACACGCAAGGAAAACCTAAAGGAATAGTTTTCCCAGTTTGGCGTCCTGAAACCAGAAGAGTGGATCAATTTGAGCGTGACTGCAGGTTACCGTTGCTATGTTTTTGACTCGTGGTAGCTCACGTGAATCACAGATTTGTGCCACTGAGTTACGGTCCAGATCACAAGATCGGATAGTACCACTTCAGCCTCTTTGTGTCTGTGGGAACGGCCGCTCACCACGGCAGGTATGCATCACCTCAGGAATGTTTGATCTGCTCTCTCGTCACTAGACTTCAGTCACCCATTCTTCCTCTTTCAACTGAAAGCCAGTGTTGGCATATCCAGTGACACTGCTGAAACAGGCTCACGTGGGACAAGCAGCGAAAGCCTCTTCCCAAAGCGAACGGCTCATGTTTCACGTTAAACACAAAAGGCTCTCATGTGTCTTTTGTCCTCGCTTCTTTTGAATAGGTTTATGTAATAATACAGCTGCTGCTTTTTGCCGCCGTGATTACTCAACATTTGAATGATCTAAAGGCTACTAAAATGAGCTCCTCCCAAGATAAACTCTTTTTTTACAATACGTCATTTGATCAAGAACTGATTGAAATCTCAACACCCTGTGCTAAAGGAGACCAGCTCAGGCCTACACCCAGTTATGTAAGAGCCTGTAGACATGAGCTTCCATCAAAGTCAAGGCTACGTCCATTGTTTTTTGTGTGTGTGTGTGGCATACTGATTGTGACATAAGTGTTTTTCTTTCTTCTTAATCCATTGATGATATTAGACTTGTTTTATTTAGGCATCTAACGTTTTATAGTAGTTTTAACTGTACTGAGTTTCAAAGCTCATTCTTGATCTTGGAAACAAAACAGTGTTTCCTCAAGGTGATGGCATGATCTTCATCAGCAGATTTAACGATCTTCTATCAGGATTTTCCACGTTTCAGAAGGATTTTCCCTTCTCTTTTTAGGACTCTAACAGCATTCATTCAGTTATAGTTTTGTAAACCATAAGAACCCAGTAGGACTAGAACTGATTTTAAAGCCTTGTGCCTTTACTTATCACAAGATTGGTGAGAAAAATCCCCAAATTATGTGTTAAACAAGCATTTTCATATCTTCTGCTTGCTGCGGATTCCCCTCCATATAATCCTTCAGATGCATTGGGGTATTTTTAATAAAGGGTTATAACAGTCGTGAAGAGGAAGCACCAGTCTGCACATTAGCAGCAGCCAACCTTTTCCAAGTGTAACCACTTCAAAGCGAGGCCGAGTATTTCCGCGGTGGGCTGAACTCCAGCGTTTTTATAAGTGGATTTTCTGGCTCTGTGCCACCACCAGCACTCTCGCTCACGTGATTGTTGGTTATTCCATTTGCCATTTATAGACCTGCTGGGTCTGTGGGTGTCCGTCCAAGCGTGTTCAACCGTGGCCCTATCAACCAGACACTTACATGACCACCACAATCATGGCAAAGCTGTTCAGTGATCACATGTCCGAATGTAATGTCAGACATCTGGCTTCTGAGGCCGGTTGCACTGAATGCACAGAGAGAGCATAAAATATCAATCCTTTTTACCTTTTTTTGGTAAATCCTGTATTGACACATGCAAGCAAAGGTACGATATATCAGGCTTTGGCTACACAGACCATACTTGTTAGTAGGATCAATTCGTTGTTGGTTTTGGTCCTATAATGAGCTTCGTTCACACAGCAGGAAGAATATGTAATATCACCAGACTAGACAAAAACGCAATCCCATTAGACTGTACTGTGCTTTACCCTAACGTATCATGCTTTTACATGAGCATGCTAATATTTGAAACATTAGCACTAACAAACGGTAAGTAAAGCTGAATTTGAGATTACGTACAGCATGTGCAACAATTAAAAAAACATTAAAACCGCTTGATTAAACAAAACAACTGTAGCATTTGGTATAAGGATTGCGCATATAACTGCGCATTATGGGGTACTGCAGTACATGTACTTTCCACCAGTGAGTGAGACTATGACAATTATAAATCCTCTAAACCACCCACTCAGCACAATAGGTGTCTGAAATTGTGAATATCAGGTTTGAGTTTGTGGACTAGTATCTGGGTCAGTGCTCCAGTGGCCAGATAAGATAAAATAAGCTGTTTTCCAAGTGTAACCGTTGATAAATGCACCCACCAGGCTCGCATACCGACCTCTTTCCGTCTCGGCTTGCCGTCCAATGCCTTCTCTCCCGTCTGCCCACAGCTGCCAGGAGGCTCAGGAGGAGCTGCTGGAGTTCCAGGAGGGGAGCAGGGAGCTGGAGGCTGAGCTGGAAGCACAGCTGGGCCACGCCGAGCATCGCATGAAGGATCTGCAGTCTGAGAACAACAGGCTCAAGTATGAGGTCGAAACGATCAAGGTAACAGCGGGAGCTTGGTACGATAAATGAAATAATCTGTGTCTCTGCATCAGTAGACTTATCTTATCGTCTCAGGTCGCCACCTTTTCACAGTATTGATGAAGAGGTATGTGTAGTGTGTATATGTATCTAATCTTGACAAGACATTAAGCTCTGAAGCAAGCAAGTACAGCGTGTCTCCATGTGTACCCTTGAAATGAATATTTGATGATTTTGTTTTTTGTAGCCATCTTATCTCTCCACTCGTCCTTGAGTGCCGTCTCTTGGGAGGAAAGTGAAGTCACGCTGGATCAGCTGCTGCTCCCCGGGATGCACTTGCACTCAGTACTTATTTATTTATTCTAGTGGGCCTGCAGCTTTGCCTTTCTGGTTATACGTAAGAGGTGGCGGGAATATTGAGATCGGACCTATTAAAGGGTGACAGGTTCTCGTGGGTCTGAGCTTGCTGGAGGCCTAACTCAGACAGTTCTGATGAGGTTTACTGGCCTCGGTGAGGAGTACAATCCTGGAGTTGGCATAATCTGTGAATCTATGTCCAGTCTAAATGGTAATCTCACCTCCGCAACATACTGAGCACTTATCAACCAACACTGATGCACTACTGATGCAGCTGATTTGTGTGACTCTCATACATAATGCATCAGGGTGTGTCTCTCGTTCTTATTCTCGCTCCATAATTACCAAAAGGAAGGTGGCACTTGTTTCCAGCTGGGGTGAGTCAAGTCACCAGCAGGGACGAGCTGTGTGCGCCAAGATGCCTGTCAGGTTTTAGATTCCACACATCAAGTGAAAACATACTGTAGCTTTGTTGTTTGTGGGAGAAAACCCAATAGTGGTAGTTTGTGGAGCAACATTGGACTGTTCGGAAAATATGTTTTTGATCTTCATAATACAAAACTGTTGGCCCAGTTAGGTAGTTTCACCCACTGAAGACAGTTTTCATACAGCATTTCAGAAAACTCAACATTTTAGAAAAAAACACAACTTAGAGAGAGGGTTAGGTTTTATATAATGTTGTGTTTTCTGTTGTTGAATGCTGTTGTGTTGCCTTCACAGTAAAAATCTATGGTGGCCTTCTACGGCACAATATTGGAAAAGAGACATTTAAGAAAAGACAATGACATTTGACAAAACATGACGATGTTTCTGAAATGTCTTTTCTGAAATTTCATTGTATTTTTTTCTAAGAACACATTTAAGAAAATGCAACATTTTAGAAACCATAACTAAATTGGAGCAATAATGTTTGTTTTGGGTAAAATGTGGTTCTGTTTTCTGATTTGTTAACATGTATTGCCCACTGTTGTTTGTGTTTTGCACCTCAAGGCCACCGTACAAGGAGCATGAACTATATCTTAACTGTGATATATTTCACTGGCACATTAATGGGATGTGCTGAATGAGACTCATAGAGCAAACAGAGGGCTTGCTGTCTCTGTGTGGCTGGCTGCAGTCGATTTAGACACCACAGTAATAGCATATATAGGTCAGACGTACAGACAGGCCCGGCGGTACTTATTGAGCTGATTGTCTCGGAGCTGGTGGATATATAGGTCACACTTAACATCCGCTGCCTAACAGTGGAGAGGAGGAAAATGAGGGGAGCGCTGAAAAATGGAAGATAACATGTAGGTGGTGTGCGTCGGGAGCTGTTCAATCATGTCCTCATATGAGGCTCTGCTGCCCAACGTGTTCTACATTTAAACACACGTGATCAATGTGTGCTGCCTGTCCTCAATCCTGTCCTGTCTCGCCCCTTCTCTCCTCCTCCGTTCGTCCTCTTCAGGACAAGCTGGAGCAGCAGTACTCTCAGAGCTACAAGCAGATCTCCATGCTGGAGGACGACCTCGGCCAAACACGCAGCATCAAGGATCAGCTCCACAAATACGTCCGCGAGCTCGAACAGTCCAATGACGACTTGGAGAGAGCCAAAAGGTCGGTCCGGGCTCTTCGTGCTCACTAAAATAAAACACAAAAATCTCAGGTGCAAAGGTGTTTTTCCACATCAAACCACCTTCTTCGTGATCCCTATTTAATCTAGGTGAAAATTTGCAACTCTAAGTCCTTGTTACAATTAGCAAATGGCTCAAACTGAATTAATGGCTGACTTGAATTGGATTAAAATGCTGCAGTTGCACAAGCCTGAGAGGTTGATCCCTTATTGTTACTTGAATAATCATTAATGAGTAGATAGGACGTACGAAAGGCAGCCCCAGGGGATATTTAATTCATAAATGTCAATCTCAGTGTTGCATCCTTCATTTCCTGCCTTATTTTTTTTTTTTTTAAATTTTATTCTTTCTCAGAGCTACCATCGTGTCCCTGGAGAACTTTGAGCAGCGTCTAAACCAGGCCATCGAGAGGAATGCCTTCCTGGAGAGCGAGCTGGATGAGAAGGAGTCATTACTGGTCTCCGTGCAGAGACTAAAGGACGAAGCCAGAGGTGATTATTGATTATTATAGATTTTACTAATGAGCGACGCTGTCAATCACCAGCTCATAAACACGTACGGCCCTCCTCCTTGATCGACTGCGGAGATTCAAAATACCTGCTTTCCCACAGATTTGTAGGAATCTCTTTGGTTTGTGTCCTTGGCTGATCTCTGGGGAGAGCTACAAAACGTTCCTTTGTTGTTTTCTTTGTAGACTTGCGCCAGGAGCTGGCCGTCCGCGAGAGGCAGTCGGATGTAACCAGGATGTCCGCTCCAAGTTCGCCCACACAGGACAATGTGAAGATGGACACTGCTGTGCAGGCCTCTCTCTCTCTCCCTGCGACCCCGCTGAGCAAAGATCTGGACAACGCCTTTGCCAACCCAACAGGTAGCCGCAGCCTCTCTTCCCCAGAGGGCATTTTGTTCTCTCTCATCGTGCAAGCACAGACAGGGAACTCCGAGCGGTTCTTTATTAAAATGCTGTGCACTCTACTGTTTACTTTTTTTTCATATATCGACACTCTGTTATTCGTGTCCTGTGAAGAAAAAGGAGTAATCTCAAAGAGGAGGAATATATGCATTCAACCATTGGCAGGGTGTGGAGTGAAAAAATGAAATTCCAGGCACACAAATGGATGGTTAAGAATAGTAACAACAATGTATATATTTGGGCAAATGCATTATAAAACCATCCAACAGGTATCGGCACACTTGCCTTTCTCAGGGAGTCTTGGCACCCTTTATTTTATAATGTTTGAGACAATTATATACATTTATTTAAGGCTTTTCATTCTTAAAGCCGCTGTAATCAATATTTTTATATATGTGTGAATTTAGTAGAATTTAGATAGTGATGAACCCACAGACAATTACTTGTGGCTCCGCAGTTTCTCTCAGCTCTACGGAGCATTTTTATCGTCTTGAAACTCATTGTTGTGGTTTCAGGTTTACGGATGCAGCAGGCAGCGGTTTTCAGTGGAGAAGGCTGTAAAAACCCCACTGTACACGACCTGCTCAGCAGCAAACAGCAGACAGACACAGTTAGAGACCAACTGGTGAACATGGTGGAGCATTTAGCAGCCAAAGAGCCAGATACTTCCCTCAGGAGTTAGAACTGGGCTAAAAGAAGAGTGAATATGTAATACTTACATTGATCAGGTGACCAGAAACACATGTTCCTCTCGAAACTGCTAGATGTGTAACAAGCAACTGATATAAATATATAAACAAAAGATCGTCGAAACATGTCTGCCATTTAATAAATATAGGTATAATTTTATATCCTACATTTGGATTTAAAAAAACATCAGCAAGAATGACATTGCCATCTGTTGACATATTAGACACTCAGTAACAGTGGAGGCATCCAAGATTTGATATGCAATCATTGTCTTTGTCTCATTTCAACTGCTGCACACCATTGTGGTTTCAGGCAAGCAAGATAGCCTTAAAACCAATTAGGTCATTTCATAAACAAGCCTTAAAAGTGTAGGAAACCATATGCATATGCTTGTTTGTACACATTTTGTGGGGCAGTGTGTGTGATTGGAAGGTGGATATGGAAGTCACTGTACACTGTATTAATCGTTTATTGTATGTTGTAGTGTTTCTGTTTACCGGCCCAGGGTCTGCAGGTGGAAAGTAGCAACTAGTTAGATTTGGTTACAAAGCATTGCTTCGCTTCGATTAGCTGTGTCCAAAGTTCACTGTATTTACTGTCCGCCACTTTAAGTTGAATGTGCGAGTGGAAATTTTACGCACTATATACTGTCCTCAAATATTCCCACAATGGAACGGAAAAAGTACCGTCCACGGCACGAATGCATGAACGACAACCACAACATAATGGCTCATTATAGAGAACCCTACAGAATTGTATTAGCTAAGGAGTAGTGAATAAGTGACGCAGATGTAGGTTTAATAAACACATCGCTTTCTTTGCTCTCTCCTGTACAGTCCTATCAAATGGCTTCGGCAGCAACTCGCCGTTGACTCCCTCTGCCAGGATATCAGCCCTCAACATCGTCAGTGATTTGCTCCGGAAAGTAGGGGTGAGTCATTCCTTCTGAGTTCCTGTTCCCAGGTTTCAGGTCTCCCTTTCTCTTCCACTACATCACAAGTGTCATGTGGAAAGTCCCTGTCTTTCCACAGGAAGGCAGAGCATCATCAGCTTTTGTTCGTGTCTCTGCACAGGCCCTCGAGTCGAAGCTCGCCGCTTGCAGGAACTTTGCCAAGGACCAGAGAGCCAGGAAGGCGTACGCTCTCGACAACAGCAACGCGCTCAACGCAAACACAGCCAACTACTCGCAATCACTCCATACATCATATTACGACAAAGCGTGAGTGAAACCAAAACCCACCGGCCTTTGCTACGTCTTTCACCCCTCAGTAATTAGTGAGGAATAATTAATGACCAGAATCCCGTCAGGCGATGCCTTAGGTGTGTTTATAATGGTAAAAGGTTATGTGATATGTATTGTGTCTGATGTGGTGGATGACTAAGGAGGGGATATGGAGGAGTATCTGAAACCTGTGTGCATTTTTTTCCCAGCAGGACAGAGATGGTCACATTCCCTGCCTTGATTCTGGGTAATCGAAGCTCCTCCGCCGGTTACCTGAGTGTGTTGGGGCGCATGCATGCTGCAGCAGATGTTAATAAGCCTCTTTTCCAATGTAGAAATAACACAGAAATAACCGTGACTGTGGGCTACATGATGTGCTGGCCACTAACTATTTATGGGTGGTGGTAGTGGTGCTGGAATTTCCCCGCTGCCTTTTTAACTCTAAGCCGACCTAACAGATCTCCGTCCTGTCTATGTACGAGCGTGAGTCGTTTATGTTTCGTTTTGGCCCCAGAGCTGGCCATTACTGATAATTAACAAAGGGAGTAATTTAGTTTTTGTTTTGTAGTTCTGTCAACAAATCCCATTTAAAAAGACCAAAACCCACAGTGTGTTAGTCCGTCTCAACACGTTTCTGAATCCCCTAACCTGTCTCTGTCACTCTGCCCCAAGTTCATTAATTCCTACTGTAGATGGAAAGCTTTAAAAACAGGTCGCAAATATATCGTTTGATATTTTATAAAGGCTCAGTGATTTCCTAACGCAGCTGGTCACTGTAGTTTTTACCAAACACTACGAAAACAGGAGGAAATAGTGCTTTTGTTGGGGGACTATTTTCAGCGGCGGATTAATCCACGTTTGGTGCTCTAGTGAGTGTTTGGGGCAGCGGGACGGTGTGTGTGGCACTGAGTCAGAATAAACTACAGTGTGTGTGTTCATGGTGATGGAGGAACAGGTCACCCAGTGCAACAGTGAGGCTCACTGGTGTGTTTTCAATAGTTTTGGGAAAACAATGGAGCTCTGTGGCTCAGAGGAAGAAGATACATCAGGCTTTGGATACACACACACACAATACTTGTTAGTTGGATCAATTTGTTGGCAATCCTATTTAGTGGGAAAAGTGCTGATCTGTCAAACGCATATGCCGTATCACTTCTATCTGCTTGTGTCGACAGCAGTTGGTTATTGTGTAATGCTGGTGGGGAGAGCAGTGTGACAGTGTATAGTGTTTCTGCTGTGTTAGGGAGAACTAAAGAGGCAGAGTATGCATATTGAGATGCATACACAACAAGGGCATTGTGCTTCTGCTTTCAGAGCAGGGTGTTTGTTGTGTACACCATTCACCTTCAGCCCTGTCTCACGTACTGTAATAGAAGAAAACATAACGATTGCCTGCTGAGAATAGATCTGAGTGTTGAACCTCGATGCTTTTTGAGTACTGACCAAATGTGTTGGTAGTCCGGGCATCAAATGTGTCAAGTATTTAGTGGTTATTTAGTATAAGTGGTCAGATCATTAGGCTTGTTTACCTTAGACTATATTTTATTAAAGCAAAGCTCTTTTGGCAGTTTGGCATATTTTGGTAAATCATGAACAGGGATTAAAAATTGCTTTGGTATCGTGATGACTCTGGTATAGAAAATGTTCAAAACTTAATAACAGTCCCAGCTCGAGAATCTACTTCATTTACATTTTACTGTATCGTAGTAAAACAGCAATATTTCATTCTGCTCCGAGCGGTGCTTTCCGGAGTCATGACTCAGGCCTAAACCACGCAAGGAATGTTGGTCATAGCCCAACTATGGCCCACAAAAGAAACCGGGTTAACCAGTCCTTCAGGCTAACTCTGCAACTTCCTTCCCACTTTCTGCATTCACGTTCCATTTTTAGCCACCAATGCATAACTGTGTTTGAAACACGTCATCTCTGTCTAGTAGCTGCAGTGTCCTCTCAAGTGTCCGTGTGCCTGAGGAGAAGAGCTGACAGTGCCTGAAAATACTTGTGTCAAACAGGAGGATGAAGAGTTTATCTGACAATTTGAGCAGTTGTTCCTTTCTTTTCCCATATCCATCCCTTAGTTACAGTATGGAAGTCCAATTCTGCCTGCAAAAGAAAAAAAACAGGGTCATTTTGGTAAAAATGCTTTACTACCTACTGTATATAACCCCACTTCAGTGCAGACCCAGTCTGATTGCCCCCCCCCAAACTCAAAGTGCACAGATGCAGATACAAAAAAAATAATAGTTGTAAAAGAAGAAAATAATAATGATTTTACAAGAAAAGAAAGGACTATAGATTTGAAATGATGCCAGCGTCCACCCTTTCTACATCCGCCGAGACAGGCTGCCATATAGTGTAGAATTTGCCTGAGTATTTTTATTTCTGTCATTACTAACTTAAAAAAAAAAGTTCAGTTGTTTTCCTGGCAGAAATGGGCTTCCGTACATCTCAGCTCGTGTCAGTTTTGCTGCTTTAAATTAGGAGGCGTTGATCTTCAGCTTTAATCTGCTACATTTTCTTATTTTGTCAGTGGCTGGTAATGGGTTAGTTAATGTATTAATGGTTCCAGTGTTGCCATAATTTCAGCTTTCCTGGTTTGAGGTAACTTTTTTGTTTTGTTTTGTTTTTTTTTTGCAGCAGGACCATGAACGGACTGAAACCTGGTACCCTGACAGCCATCACCGCCCCTCCTGCTGCCTCCCCTCCAGGCTTAGTGCCCCTCGCCGTGTGATGGTAACACCCCCCCCCCCCCCACCAACAAAACAACCCCAACCCAAACACACACGTCCTGCAATTGGAAAATGACATCTTAAAAGAGAAGGCTCGAGACAAAGAGAGAACACAAATGGCTAATACTATAAAACTTTGTCGATGTAAGCCGGGCCCTCTCCTCGTCTTCTCACGCTCTCAGTTGTTCTGCTCGACACTTGTGCTTCGTTCCTGCTGTATATTATGGGTTCCTGTCTGTATATTTCATGTGTTCTGTATCTGCTGTTTGCTCACTGGCTTGTACAAAGATGGTGCCCCATCTGACTCTTTGATTCATTGAAATGATGCATTAAATCGACTACAAAAGGAAAATATATGCGACTCGCAAAATATTATGCAATTAGCAATGTGCATTTTGCTGACATTTTGATGACACAAATAACACGAATACATTTTTGAATTTTCTTTATTTAAACTGCGTCTTTTTTTTCCTCACTACTTTAACTAGCAATAACTTAAATTAGTTAAATGAGTTATGTACGCTCACATCCACTGCTGAAACCACGAATGGGGAAATAACAGGGTTAATGGGTTTGCACATGTGCAGATGTCCTGGATAATTGTGTGCCACATGGCCAATGTCTCCATCAATTGATGTTTCAAAATGCCCAACATGTGAGCCTCAGAGGCTGATGTTTTAAACATTACCTCTGGTGTCTGGGGAAGGAAGGATTCACGCGATTAACTGTTATCTCGCGACCCCTGCCTTCATTGGATTTGTTTTCTATTTGGTTTAGAAGCTGTCTTTTTAAAAAAAAAAAAAAAAAAAAGGGAAGTCTCTGTCATTGTAGTGAGTCAAACACACCATCTGTCCTCTGAACTATGTGACATGATGTGTACAGTATTGGTCATATTGATCGTTATTTAGTGTTCGGACCAGCTAACCAGCATTCTCGTACTCTGTAGTCAAAGTGTTTGTCCGCATTTGTTTTCGACTTTAGTCAAAGTGTTTGTCCGCATTTGTTTTCGATTTATAACACGTTTTCAGTACTCTACACGATGAGCAAGTGAAGCGCTTTGGCCTCATGTGAACCAACTTTTTTTTTTTTTCCTTTTCAAAGTGCAATATTGCCTGTTTTTATTATAGCTTATTGGGTTTAATTTATCTCAGATTTCTTTTTACGGCATGTTTGAATAAAAGTTGTAATTACACTCCATGGCTTACGTTTGTCATGTTTCAATCAGTTCTCACTGTGGATGGAATTAGGGCTGCTACTAACTAGTTATTTTCGGTTAGAGCAGCAACGATTAGTCAATTGATCTATTAGCCGATCATCAGAAAATTAATCTGCAACTATTTTGATAATTAATTAATCATTTCAGTCCTTTTTCAAGCAAAAACTCATGGTATCATTCGGTGGTTCCAGCTCCTCACTGTGAATATTTGCGGTTTGTCTTTGTTTTATCATTATCACTGTAAATTGGATATCTTTGAGTTTTGGACTGTTGGTCGGACAAATCAAGGCATTTGAAGACGTCACCTTTTGGCTCTCTTTTCTTTCTTAGACCAAATGATTAATCGTGAAAATAATCAGCAGATTCATCGATGTTGAAACCCGCTGGCTACAACCCTATTTTCAGTATCAGTTTACTGGTCGATTTAAAATTTGTCAATTTCTTGGTTGTTTAGTCTACAAAATGTCAGAAATAAGTGGAAAAAAATGGCCATAACAAATTCTCAGAGGCCAAGATGAGTTAGTCAAATTGCTTGTTTTGTTCAACCAACAGACAGAAAACTGAAAAAGATTTTCAGTTTACAGACAAAAGTAGATAATCCTCACATTTGAGAAGACTGAAGCTGCAAATATTTAGATTTTTCCTTCATAAATGACTTCAAACGATTACTGAAATATTAAAATAGTTGGTTCTTTGTTTTGTTAATTGACTGAGGGACAGATTGTTTCATCACTAGAGTAAATTAATGCAACAATTTGTACCTTGTTTTGAAAAAAAATCATTTTGGTATTGCAATGACTTTTAATAGGGAGAATGGCGCCTCTTTTATTCCCACTGAGTGCCCCAAACGCCTGTTCTTGCTCTAAATCAGAGTTTTTGACATTGTGGATTCTATTTGCGTTGTTTTAATATAACCTCTATTTATTTTGTTTGAAATATACTTTATTTTACTGCGTTATTGTTTGATATATTTTTTTTGTCCCGGCTGTTTCATCTGCGCAGCACTTTGGTCAACTTGTGTGGTTTTTAAAAACAGAAATAAACTTGGAAACAACCCCGACCTGACTTTGGGTTGCGCGAGCGAGCTCCCGCGAGACGCGTGTAACGCTTTACGGCACTACGTCACACACACGCAGCACCAACTGTGGCTCTTCAGCTAACCATAAGAATCCGTGTGTTATTGATCATTTCCATCATTGTTAAGTGAATTTTAAAGAAAGCTCGCAATAAGAAGACGCCAGCTCGGTGTTCTCTGTTCGGACATCATGGCGGCGGCGAAGACTGGCGAAGTAAACGGCTGCGAGTCGAGACAGACGCCGAGCGCCGTTGGACCAGTAAGTAACGTTAGCTGGCTAACAGTTAGCTGTGTATCGTGTTGTTGTCGCGCTTGCTTGGTGTTTGGCCGTGTTAGCAAAGTTGTCGACTCGCTAGTTCTCGACCACAAGCCCAGTCAGCCCACTCCGACCGACGTTTAGCCGGTTTAAACCCTTCCTCTGTCCGCGCGGCGGCGGCCGGAGGAGCAAGAGGCGGGATTTGTATTCGCGACAGTGGCGTAGTCAGTGAACTGCTCCCCCAAACTGTAATTCTTTCATAACAGGGCTTTTAAGTTTGTTTTTTTAGAACTATTACTGACCGTGTTACTGTTATTATACATGGCTCTTCTGTGTCACGCATTTCGGTCTTTTGTCACGCACTCCCGCCACACGTTGTATTTCTCGCGCAGAAAAACTATCATATATTTAATGCGCCGCCGCTCTCTCTGTGGAGCCGGCCTGCCGCGAATCAGCCAATCAGAAAACAGCACTTTTGTCTCTGGGTAAGATTTAACGCAACAACCAATAAAAGAACAAAAACAAATCCTGGACTTGCTCCCCGTCGTCCTCGTTCACCCGCAGAGGAAACCACTGGAGCTCCCAGCGTTACTTTGAGCTCCGAGTCAGTCATGAGCTCCTGTTTTAATGCCACCACACACTCACAACTTGTTTGGCACAAACATTGACAACTATCTACTACAACTTGACTGCTGTTAGAGAATGTTTTCCAGATAATCGGCATCGGTTTTTCACGAGTGTCTGTAACTTGTCTTTGGGTGGGGGGGTTGGAGTGGAAGAAGAGCCCTGATTACATATTTTATCTTTCAATTGCATTCTAGCAATTAAGGAACATGCCAGAAAGAAACTTATTGTACTAATTTGAAAACTTTGAGCCACTTTTACTTTACTCGAAGGAAATGTTGTATTTATTATTATATTATAATTTTTTTTACTCCACTACTTTTATCTGACAGCTGTTAGTTACAGGCTACTTTTCAGATTAAGACTTTACATGCGAAAACGCACGAGGAGCTTATAAAATGTGATGCAGTGATTTTCTGCTAAACTTACCAGAAATGTATGAAGTACGTAAAACTGCCTACACATTGACACATTACTACACATTAATAGCCAGTAATACAATGTACTGTTTATAATACAACGCTCTAAACTGAGTGTTTCTGCATAATGAATTAAATACGTTTTGATACTTTAAGTACATGTTGCGGATACTTTCGCACTTAACATTTTGAACTTTTACTTGTAATGTAGTTTCAGACTGTTGTGTTTATACGTATACTCGAGTACAGGATCTGAATACTTCTTCCACCACTGCTGGTGTGTTTCCTTCTGTTCCAGGCAGCCATCGGCTTGACTTCATTCCTGTGCGACGTGCAAAAGTCGATCAGCAGTCTCTTGAATCTTGCCTAAATTGTGTCATCCATCACACTGCTGGACGTCGAGTCTGCATTCATTTTTGTCAAAGTTACTTTATAATTCCTCGGTAAAGCAGTGTCATTGCAGACGGATTTGAAAATGGATAATTTAAATGAATGCAGACTTGATGTTTACTGTAATGGATTAGACAATTATAGCAAGTTTCAAGAGTCTTCCATCTCATTTGTCAAGTAATTTATTGTATTTATATAGTCAGTATTACAAATGTGTATATACCTAAGGGAGTGAAGGGGGATAAATAAATGTGAAAATCTTAAACTCCACAGTGTGCATTTGAGAATGGCCAGAAAACATGTACAGCATGCATGATTTATAGTTAAGGAGCTAAAAGCAGAAACGCCCAGAATGGCCCTTTTTTTTTTTTTTTAAGTTGTTATCATCACCACCCCCTGCAGGAGAAATGTGTTGCGTACAAGGAGGGGGAAAAGGCAGATTTTTGAATTTTCACTTTTAGCACTTTGGTAATTTAATCGTTAATATTCATGTCTCAAAAACAGACACAAAATAGCACATTTCCTGCGCGTGTGTGTGTGTAAATTATCCAATATTCCCCCTGTGGTCTTTCACCGCCACTGCTGCTGCATTTATCAAAACAAAAACCAGTTTGGCTTCGTGCACGGCAGATGTCTCCAGTACAGATATCGTCTGTCGTATTTACTGGAAACTCATGTGAGGATGACTTAAACAAATCCATTAGTGAAACCAGGCCCGAGGCAGAGCAGTGAAAAGCCTTGTCTTATTCATACAAGTGAATCAGGCCATCTCCACATCTGTAGAACTGCCCAACGTTATAGTCTGAGGACAGTAGGAGTTCAGCTCCCTCCTTTCTTCTTCCCGGCCACCTCCTCTATCTGCCTCTGCCTCCTCTCCAAGACCTCCATCCTCTTGGCATCGTTGCGCGCTCGCTCCTGGGCCCTGAGCTCCTCCACGTCCTCAAAGAATCTGTGCCTGCATCAAGGAGGAAGCGTTAAGATTGATGAGTGACGGAGGAATTCACAATTAGACAGCATTGACTGGTGTGAAGCTCAGTGCGCTATGCCCTTCTTTTCTTTTTTGAATTTGAATTAAGATAAGGGAAATCCGTTTTAATATATCTTAATATCCATCCCTGTGATACGCCTATTTCAAAATGTACCAACATCCATGACATACGTATGCACGAGAGCTGAAAGAAATGAGTCTATCTACAGAAAGTCGCCTAAATCAGCAACTATTTTGATAATCGATTAACCGTATTAGCAATTTATTAGTTGCTTCCAGCTTCTCAAATGTGAAACGTTGCCCTCTTCCCCCCTTTTTTATAGTAAAACTTGCTAGTCGCAGCCCTAATATGAACATTTTGTAATATGGAGTCAGAATCAGTTATGCATTTATTTAACCACTGCCTCTTATCAACTAAATGTTGAAACGATTTTAGATGTAGACATTTGTTTGTATTAACACTGGACATTCGGTTGTAATTGGGTGTACAGATATTATAACAAAAGATCAGTTTACTCGTTACGAGGAGATCCTTCTCAGCTTATAAACAGTTTTATTCAATTGTATTTATTTAGCCACAATTTGCCTCAAAGGGCTTCACAATCTGCACAACACAGGGCAGCCTCTGTCCTTGGACCCCGGGGGTGCAGGGATTGAAAGATGTTGGCATTTACCGAGCAGACAGGGTTTAATGAGACACACAATCGAGCTGCATTATGGGACGTGTAGTTTTTGGAGCGTGGGCTATAACAGTCAGGACATCTTAGCCTGATTTTTAATTTTGTCCATTTCCAAAGAAAAACCTGTCCCCAAAGCTTTGTTTTACAGAGGTGTTGATTCAAATGGTGTGGACAAAATAACAGAAACACCTGTCCTGTACAATGCAATACAGTTCCGCGGCAGCCTCCAAACCCACCGTGAAGAATCAACACCTCTAATCTAACATGTAGCTGCTTAATGTTGTCCGTATATTTCTATTTTTATTTAAAAAGCTGATTTAATAAGGTGATGAATGTAAACACACGGTTGCCTAAAGGACAGTGGACCAAGGTGAAACACTGTGGGTTTAAATAAGTTGTTGTCGTGAAGGTGCCGCTCTTCGTGGTGTGTTTATGCACGTTATCATTTCCAGAAACACACACACACACAACATGCAATACGTAATGTCTTGCCTGTTGAAGAAAACGGTGGCTAGTCCGACAAGGAGTGTCCCAAACAGAACTGGCTTCGTAAGACGCTTTCCGGCGGACAGTTGGTGTTGCTTCATTGTAGCTGCAGTCCCGGAGGAAATACAAACATGAGCTGCTTTTTATCTGACCTTTAACGCGTCCATTAGCTTTATCGTTACCCGCCTCCTCCTGCTCGACGTGCACTTACTCACGTAACGTTAGTTCCGTTCCCCAGTTTCTATGAAGCGGAATCACCCCGAACACGTGCTGGCACAACTGTAACCACCCACGTAGAAGATGCACGATGCTTTAATGTGTGTACGAGCGGTTTTACAGGGTTTTAGTCAATATTACAAATTATTTTTTTAAACCGATGAGGTTTAGGCGGAATCTTACTCCCACCGCGCTGTTGTCCGTGCGGACACATTTCCGAGACGGACCAAACCGGCCTCGACTAGCTCGTTTAATCGTCTTTCTGCCCTTTTTTTTGAGGCATTATTGGAGGCACTGCTAAATATGTGGAGGAAAGGCTCGTCCGAGGGCTCTGACCGGTTTGAATATTTGCAAACTCTGGTCACTGAATTTCAGGACTCCGACAGTGAAGGTGGGCACAGTTCCGGTTTTATTCCCGATGAGATTCAGTGGTCTGATGATATGCAAGTTCCCAAAATACAGTCCCGGAGAACCCCAGAGAGCCTTACGGGTATCTTTGCAAAACAAAAATTTGCTAGCTTTATATTGTAAAGGCATAATCCATCATGTAAATACCCCCGGAGGTTTGTAGTCTGATCCCTTAACAAACCTGTTAAGAGGCTGTTTGAAGTATCTGAAACAACACAATATAAAACATTTGACATGATAATCTTATCATGGGAACCCAGAATTAAGAAGATAAACCTTCCGTTTGTTTCCGCTGGTTTTGACATTGCCTAGTGTTAGTAATCAATAGAGCCTCCACCTTTCAATGCTGATCATTTAAGTGAATTTGTTCCAGTAGTTTTTGTTGTTTTTAACTTGCCTGCAATAACTAATTTCACTACATCAGAGGCAAAGGAGCAAGTGCTGGCTAACCTGGCCAACTTTGCGTACGACCCTAAGAACACGGAGTATCTGAGGGAGCTGCGCGTGACCGACCTCTTCTTGGACATGCTCACTGAGGACAATGAGAACTTTGTGGAGTTCGGGATGGGTGAGTATCGCGCCAACAAGAGCTGTAAATCGTCATCTGTCCCATTGTTTTTACATTGTGCAAATGCTGTCTCCTAATCTGAAAATATCGGCCTCCACCACTTCTCTTGTGTACCGTCGTGTTCTCAGGGGGGCTGTGTAACCTGAGTGTGGACCCTGAGTGCAGAGATGTTATCCTGCAGAGCGGTGGGATCAGCTTGGTCACAAATTGCCTGTCAAGCCGGAGGGAAGAGACCGTCCTGTCGGCCATCACTGTACTAATGAACCTCGCGACGGCCTCGGCGCGCTCTGCGATTACTGATCCGGCCGTCCTGCAGTGCATGCTGCGCTTCTCCCTCTCCGAGAGCCCCCGCCTGCGCAACCTGGCCGCCGTGTTCCTGCAGGACTGCTGCACCGAGGAGCAGGTGGCCCGAGCGGAGCAGCAGATGCAGGGACGGCAGACAGCAGTCGGTATCCCGCTGCCCGAGGACTGAGTCACAGCTGAGGTATCCATGTGGGGAGGTGTTTTCTATGTACGTGGAGAAGTTTGCTCTCTGAGAGAGAAATATTTATGAATTAGGGCTGTCGAAATGAACGCGTTAACTTTTTCAATTCATCTGAAATGTTTACTGCGTCAAAGAAAATGAATGCAATGAACGTATTACTGCGTTTAAGAAGCTGTAGCACGCTCAGGTTTGAAGCGAGAGTGAAGATACTGGTGTCACTGGTGCCTTCTAAGTTGATATCTAATTTAATGGCCTTGATGGTTTTGGCACTTTAACATATTGGCCTGGGTTTTTGTTAATTTTCCTGTTGGTGCAGATAATAAATCTGCCTTTCAAGCTGACGGTCAGCGGCCACAGGACAGAATCTGTGTTCAAAGTTAAAAAGATGCTATCAAACAATAATATTTGTATTTAGTATACTTTACTTGCTGCTGATTCTACTTTAATTCTGTGATTTAAAAATGTAATATCTATTATTACAAGCATCGATACTAAGACGAAAAAGTGATTAGTCACAGCAAATTCTACAATGACTTAGGTAATTATTTTTTAATCGATTGACAGCCCTCTTAGAAATATCTAACCCTATGTGACCAAAAATATGTGGGATTGTTGAACATCTCACTCCAAAACCATAGGCGTTTATCTGCTGCTAGAAGAGCCTCCACTCTTCTGGTTTCAGTCTTTCCACCAGATGTTGAACCTGGCCGCAGGGATTTGTGCTTATATTAACACCAGAGCACACCAAACTGGGAAAACCATTTCTCAAAGGAGCTGGCTTTGTGCACAGGAGCGTGTGTGTGTGTGTGTGTGTGTGTGTGTGTGTGTGTGTGTGTGTGTGTGTGTGTGTGTGTGTGTGTGTGTTTTTAAATCTTAAGAACTTTAAATTTAATGTTGCAGTTAGAGTTTGGGATTGCACAACACGTTAACAAGACACAGTGGGGGGAGCATTTGTTATTACAAGAACCTGGTCACAACCTGTCAGCAGCTTTTGTATTTTGTGCTCCGGTGATGTTTGCAGCCCGATCGTTGTCTTCTTGTGCATTCCCTTTTATGAATTTGGATTTAACCCGGAGATATTGTCTGCTGTTCTGCGTTTCCCGTCGGAGTGCACGTCCGAGCATAATGCTTGAATTTAAGTGTTGCGCTCTTTCCTGCCACATGAGGGAGACTGGATAGCTTTTGTTGCAGTGAAGGGGTGTTATTGGCTGCACACAGTATGAGTGCTTGAGAGAGAGAGATTAATGCAGTTTGTTACTAATGGCACAAAAACAGCATGTGAAGAATTTAGTTCAGTAAAAATGTACATTCCTTTGGCTTTTGAAGTGATTTCCCGAGACGGATGCTGGAGCCCGTTAAAAGGCAACTGGTTGACTCTTGCACTTGGCACCCTATAAGAATACCATGTCCTGAAACATTAAGTCCAAACCCAAAATATATAAAATGCTAAATAAACGTTGAGGTTCCTCCTCAAGAGCCAGGAGCCCCGCTTGTTTTCTTCTGGCTGTTACGAGCTATTTCTGGGTCGAGTCCTTCAGGTCTAGACAGCGGCAGACATCCGATCCTGCAGCCCAGAGTCGGTTGGACTGCACACGTAGCCCGGTCAGACTCCAGAGGAAATTCTTTACAGCTTTGAGTGTGTGTCGGTGATACTCGCTCATTGTGTGTGTGTGTGTGTGTGTGCGTGTGTGTGTGTGTGGCATTCCACGGGCTTAAGAGGCGTGCACCTGCCACCTAGATCAATAAAAATACCTTCATTCTTCCCGGCAAAAAGAGAAACGCCCAGGCCTGGTTTCAATAATGTGGTACAAAGTTTATTTCAAGTTGCTGTAAACAGGATTTCTAAAGCTTTTTGCAGGTTAGAAAAATAAGAACTTTGTGGTTCAGTATGCGGTGTTTGCGTTAAGAGACAGCCACTCATTTGTGGATCGTCCTGTGTCTTTTGGGCTCACGTTTCTATTGAACCTATATTATTTAAACTGTAGGTTTTTAAAAAAGATATGGCTGGTGTTCTATGTTTTTCTCAACCAATTCCATAAATAGACCACGGTGGCAGAGCGGTTAGCGCCCCCGCCTCCCAATAAGGAGATCGTGGGTTCGAATCCCGGACCAGACAACGACCTCCCTGGGTGGAGTCTGCATGTCCTCCCCGTGTTACCGTGGGTTTTCTCCGGGTTCTCCGGTTTCCTCCCACCGTCCAAAGACATGCATTAGGTTAATTGGTGACTCTAAATTGTCCCTAGTGGATGAATGTGTGCGTGAATGGTTGTCTGTCTATGTGTCAGCCCTGCGACGAGTTGGCCACTGTCCAGGGTGTACCCCGCCTAAGGCCCGAAGCCACTGGGATGGGCTCCAGTCACCCTTGACCCCGAACGGGAACAAGCGGTAGAAAATGACTGACTGATGAGACCAAAACCAACAAATTGTTCTAAATACGTTCATCAGGGCACTGTAGTTTTTAGCAGCTGTCACTCAAACAGGAGGGAAAAGTGCATTATTTGGATTATTTAAAAGCAGATTAATACACATTTGGTGCTCTCTAGTGAGTATTTCTGGCAGCAGGACGGCGTATGTGGGACTAAGGTTGTCAAAAGTATCGGAAGTACCACATCTTAAAAAAAAAAAAAAATCAGATTTTTAACCCAATGCTGCACAGATGAAACAGGGAAGAAAAGCAACTGGTCGTCAATACGTGTTCAGTGACTTTCTGTACCAGCACTGCGGGCAGGTTGTTAAGAAAAATAATGACCCTATTTTCGATACGCAGTATTAAAAAAGCGATACTCTGTACCTCTTTTTCCTGATATTGTATTGTAGTTTACAATTCTGGTATCGCAACAACATTATGTGGGAGTGAATTAAATTAAACTACAGTGTGTGTGTGTTCTAGGGCTGTCAAAGAATATTCTAATTTCGAATAGTTTTAAAATAAAAACGAATTTCGAAGGGGAAAATTTATATTCGAATAAAAAAAAAAACGCCCGCTGTAGTAGAGGCGTGGCTGTCTGCGTTGCGAGAACTGTTCTTTCAGGGACAGGTCACAGGAGTCGCACTGGCTGGCACAGCGTCACTGCTGAAAGTTGAAGCGTCCTGCGTGGAAGATGGCAGAGAGTGCAGAGGCCAACTCGACCGCAGCAGAGAAAGCTGTTTTAACCCCCCCCCAAAATCTAAAAAGCCACGTCTGGAAGTACTTTGGAGTTTGGTCGGTAGGAGGTAAAATTGTTGAGCCGCGAGATAAGGTAGTATGGAAGCTTTGTAAGATACAGTTAGCGCGCGATGGGAGCGGCGGCACAGGTCAAATACTTGTTTTTTAGAGGGAATATTCGAACGTCATTTTTATGCAACTTTGACAGCCCTAGTGTGTTCATGGCCAGCCAGTGCAACAGTGTTTTTCTACATACACACACACACACACAATACTTGTTAGGATCAATTCATTGTTGGTTTTGGTCTTTTCACAGAATGTGTTGACAGTAAGAAAAACATTATGGCTATACTTGTGCCTTTTTAACTGTTGGTTACAGGAGGATAAAGAAACATTTGGCTCAGCACGTGGCTTCATACCCAGCCACCACACGTCTGCACGCTGTAAGGCTCAGGCGGTCTTTATTATTTCTCCAGACATTTTAAGATGTTCTGATGGCTGGCTAGTGTAATCCCCGATTGGCGTTTGTGGTACATGTCATAGGGTCATTGAATTCTCTCCGTGCGTGAGCTGGCCCTCCCCTTATTTTCCCTTCTCCAGTCCCAGCTGCTTCTCGGCCTCCTCGCGAAGTTTGTGCTTCTGGATCTGAGAAGAGAATGAAAAGAGGTGTGTGAAAGTTGTTTCTCCGAGTTGCAGAGGAACAGTGCGACACTTTGAACGTTACCGAGCGAGGCTTGTGAGAATGCTGCAGCTGCTCCAAAACTAAAAACCTCTTATCAAGCATGTTAGGGCTGAAGCGGGGTGAACCGTCAGATTGGCAGCTATCCCTCTAACATCTCTGGCTGCATTAGGTCATTGTGGGTAAAGTTGCAAATTAATGAGCACGACTGCTTTATGGGATTTACAGACTTTTTGCATCAATGTGACGAAGTACCTTGACTTTAAATGGACTAGATTAGCCAAACTTAGCCATCTGGTAATTTTATGTCCAACTATATCATGATACAGTCAATAAAAGTATAGGTCTGCAATTAATGATTATTTTCATTACTGACTGACAAGCTAACCTGGCTCTGTCTAAAAAGGTACCAATCTGCCTACCAGCACATTTTAAAGCTCACTAACACATTTGTTTTGTACAAAAATACACAATCACTTGTTTTAATATTTCGTTTTTTGTACAGATTAAGCAACGTGTTAATGAATGAACTTCCGAGATGCTGGCCGGATTCTTTTTGCCTTTCGACAGACCTCTTTGCCCCTGTTTCCGGTTGTTATGCTAAGCTAATAGCTTTGTATTTACTCTGCGGACATGAAAGTTGTGTCAATACTTTTACCCAACTCTCAGCAAGAAAGCAAATACGCGTTTTTATGAAAGTGTCGAGCTATTCCTTTGCAGTAAGTGTACATGCACCCCAAAACACAACCAAACTGAGAGAAACGCAAGAACCAGAGGGGGAGTTGAAGCTCTTGTGTTAGATTTATAATTGGCAGCTGCTGTAACAGTCTGTGATCAATTTAAAAGTCCGTTTTTTTGGTCGGGATGCATACCATCTTAATAAAACGCAGTAAAATAAACCGTGCTTGTCTGTCATTTATAGGAATGTGAGCTCGGCTGAAAAACGCCAGGATTTGGGAAATTACCTTTCCAGTAACAGTGAGCGGGTAGCTGGTGACAAATAGTACGTAGCGAGGAATCTTGAAGTGAGAGATCTGAAAGGGGCAGATGAAGAGGGAGATACTGAGCAGAGTCTTTCAAACAGTTTGACAGGAAGATGAAGTATAAAATAATTCCAGCTAATTCAATATTAAAAAAAGAAAAATGGGGGAATTGTGCCTCACCTGCCCTTTGCAGTAAGCTTTGATTTCTTCTGCAGTGCAGTCCTGTCCGTCTACCAGTTTGATACAGGCGCAGACCTCTTCACCCATGCGGACATCCTTAACTCCGGTCACCTGATAAACAAAATACATTACAGCCAGTGAGGCTACTTTTTTCCCCCCCTACATGTTGTTTGTTGCTGATGCAGCATATACAAGGGTACAGAAACACGCATCCCCTCTACACACTCCAGAACAAAAAAGTTAAAGTAAAGTAAAATACCCCCCAAACCAAATTGAAAATGTAATACAATTTTCGAACATTGTATTTTGAAATAAAAAAGGGTTGTGAATCAAAAGCAGGGATGGCATTGATCAAGATCAGCATCAATGGCAAATCAGATGCAAACTGAGTCAGAGCTAAGTAGAACATTGAACAAGAAAAAACAAAGTCCAAATTCTTACTTTTTCATTGATCTGATGATGGGGGGAAAAAAATGTGTATTTATTTTCCCAATGGAAAATTACGGACCTTTAACATTTAGCGCTTGGATTGGACCCAAGTGTGAAGATCCTTCTTTTCTCTAAAAATATGAAATGGTTAGGACATGCTCTCTATGCCCTTGCTATCTGAGCTCACCTGTGCCTCCTTGACTTTAGGGTGTGTGTGCAGGAACTGTTCAATCTCAGCCGGGTAAATGTTCTCTCCTCCTCTGATGATCATGTCTTTAATCCTGCCGTCGATTCGGCAGTAGCCGTACCCATCCATGCTGCCGATGTCGCTGTAGGAAACAGGAAACCCCAGCATTCGGACTAAATCATAATTTTGTTAATTGTGGTTTCAGACATTCTCGTGTCGTCCAAAATGTCCTTACACAAGCATGGCCTCTGATTTAAACAAAACATAAATGGGAGCTGATGTTTCTGCATCGTGTTGCTTTCCAGACGTACGAGATACAGTAGCGGACAGTTTCCACTCACCCAGTTTTGTACCAGCCTTCTTTAGTGATGCACTCCTGTGTTTTGTCATGATCCGCCCAGTACTCCAACATCACGCAGTAGCCTCTGATCATGATCTCCCCCATCATCCCCAGAGGTACCAACTCTCCTGTTGTAGGGTTCACTATTTTAGCCTGTGGAGCAGTAGAGTCATATTTTTAAACCTTTTTTTTTGGTTTGCTTTAATTTAGCATATAAAGTTATTACACAAAGTGGTTCACGGTATGAAAATCAGTGTTTAATGAAACAATTCTGTTCAGGGCTGAACAATAATTCAATTTCATGTCAAATCAACTTTCAGTGGAATCATTGTTATTGTTTGATTCCAAGCAAATGCACTGTAGTTACAACAGTGTTCTTTCCTTTTTTACATAGACACTCTGTGGCCACTTTATTAGGTACACCTTTCTAATACCGGGTAAGACCCCAGTTTGCCCCCAGAACAGCCTGAATTCTTGAACTCGTGCTGGAAACATATTTTTCCACCACATCTAGACTTCCCCCTCTGAGCTCTAGAGCCTGTGGTGTGAAAATCTGATGAGATCAGCAGTCTCTGAGACACTCAAACCACCCCATCTGGCATCATCAATAACTTGGATCAAATGTCTTCCCCCGTTCTGATGTTTGGTCTGAACAACAGCAGAGCCTCTTTTCTGCTGCGTGTTCGGCCGCTTAGACATTTTTGCATTAACCCCAGAATCAGAAACAGGTTCATTGCCAAGTAGGTTTTCACATACAAAGAATTTGCCTTGGTGTTCTGGTGCATAACGGTCAAAATAAAGTAAAAGAAAAGAAAAGCAAGTACTGTAAAAATCAAGTCATAAATATGAAATAGAAATGTACAGTTAAATATGTAAAAATTTATATATTCCAAAATGAAGATCTGTTTATTAGGTACAGCTGCTTTAGTCAATATTTTGCATGTTCCATCCTCTACACTTTAAAGTGGCCACTGAGTGTATAAAGTAATTTTGGAAAAATATTCTTACTTGGCTCAGTCATTTGAGCCCTGTTTCCACATCACAGGTTTGTTTATAAAAACCTACTGATGGCGATGTTGCAGGGTTTTTTATTTTTTTATTTATTTTTTTAAAATGGGACATAACCGGATGATGTATTTCTGCATAATGTCTCAACGACTCGCAGGTTGAAGTACCTCTAAGTGGTCCATGATGAAGCCGACCGTCTCAGACTTCCGCACCAGGTTCTCGGTCGGGATGCCGCAGAACGTCACGGGGCTGTTCTCCGTGGTGCCGTATCCAACCTGTCAATCACACAAACGGCATGTTATGAGCAGAGAGCGGGACGTAGGGCAGGTTGGTGCGGGGTCACAGTCGGAGGTTAGAGGTGTGGCGTTCCCCTGATGCAGCAATCAGACCTCTTACATCCATCACTCTGTTCGTCAGTAACTGTTTTTTTTTGTTGCATTATCTGAAATAAACTGTGGATTTGAGCGTGTGCTTTAAGCAAAAAGCTCTTGCCCTGGCTTATCCCACTGTACTGAGGTGGCTTTTAAGATGATGATTTCATGGAAACAGTGATCTTTAACCGGAGCGCCACAAAAATACTAACTTTGTTTTGACAGTCTAGGATTTTGATTAATGGTTTCTTTTTTCTACAAAATGTCAAAAAATAAAATAAAAAAAGTGATAAATGTCTCAAGTACCATTTAATCTTCAAATGTCTTGTTTTGTCTGACTAACAGTCCAAAACACAAACATTCACTTTACAGTGATATAAAACTGGGGAGGGGGGTCCTCATATTGGCGAATCTGGAATCACCAAGTATTTGCTATTATGGCTTGAAAAATTACTCAGACGATTAATAGATTATCAGAATATTTGCCTTCTGGCCAACGACTAATCATTTCAGCTCTGAACTGAATTTATTTACTCAACTACTGTAGTTAAATATTTCTGGGTTGGGAGACTTTCGACTTGTCATTATATTTAATCGGATAGCTGGAGTCAGATTTTATATTCCGTGAGAGACAAGGCCATGAACTGAACGGATAAAAATTAGACGAAGAATTGAAGAGGAAAGAGACAGAAAGATGCAATGTATACTGTAGTGCACACAGGTGCAGATTCAATCAGAGGGAGAAAGGTTGGACAAATAGGACCTGCAGGGCATTTTAGAGGAGGAGGACGCGGTGAGAACTTTACCTGGAAAAAGCAGGGAGGAGACGATATTCCCAATAAAATGTTAGATTTGTTAAGTAAACTCTAGATTACATTTATCCAGGGTGGGTCCATCCATCTTATAAAATGCAGCCACCTGAAGCCAAACCATCCACCGACCTCAGCCAGTCAACAAAGTCCTGCTGCACTTTTTCTAAGTCTTCCCCTACTATTAAAAGCAGGTGTAGCGAACACCACAAACGAAGCTTTGTTCTCACAGCGACAGACTTTGAAAAATAACCTTAGCTACTCCGTCCCCACCAGACAACCACAGTCACCTGAACAACTCACGGGTTCGACTGGAAAGGAGACCACGACATTCAAAAGACAGAACGCACACGGGAATGTAAAGTGGCGTCCAAAACATTCCTTTGTAAAAGTATCTTTTGCAATTGTTATGACTTGAAACTGCACCTCGCTTCTTGACAACCATCTGGAGACTATTATAGGTTAGAAAACAGCTGCACGGGAGGAGTGGCTCCCTTTCCTGCCGCCGCAGACTGAAAAACAATAGAGATGTCTGGGAGCGCGCACGGATCGAACCTGACCTGCCACGTTGCTGCTCAGATGTTGGCGGATGATTTAAAAAATAAATAAATAAAACCTTAAAAAACTAGGACAGAACACGTGTCTTTTTTCTTATCATCTCTCTGGACACGTGCATCCAGCAGCGAGTTGAAGGTCAGTCCTTCGTTTGGGTTTCTGCAAAAATGCAGCCAGTCGGTCCCACGTCGAATGGCTTCCTGCTCATTTAGGGTTAAATTCTCACAGACACTTGACTTCCTCATGCAAACGTCTCGTTCTAACACCCTCAAGCCCTCCTCGTTTTTTTTCGCCCCCTCAAGTAAAATGTTATAAATAGTGCTGTGCGTTCTGTTGACTGGCCATCCTCCTCTCAAAGCGAACGTCTCTCTGCACTGCCCACCGTCGCTCAGTCGCACACCTTTTCCCTCACACACACCCTTACACTTCAGGTCAACCTTTTGCCTTCCTTCTTCAGAATTATTCTCTGCTTCTCTCTGAGGCTTTATTCATGATTTGCGCCTTCTGAAAAAAAAAAAAAAAAAAAAAAAGACTGGACGACACTCCAACCAAGTCAGCGGGCAAGGCGATATTGGCGAGCTTGTCAGCATGCGTTGTGTGAGCTGGTTGTTGCTGGGGACCTGCCTCCTGGTCCTGGGCCCCGCGGTGCAGGGAGCCCCGGGCCAGTGCCCCAGCCTGTGCCACTGCCACAATGACCTTCAGCACGTCATCTGTGACAGCGTCGGGCTGAAGAAGATCCCTCGGGTGTCGGAGGTCACCCGTTTGCTGAACCTGCAGAGGAACAACCTGGGCAGCATACCCACAGGCGCCTTCAGCGAAAGCAAGGGACTCATCTCTCTGCACATGCAGCACTGTCAGCTCCGAGAGATCGGATCCCAAGCCTTCAAGGGGCTTAAGAAGCTCATCTACCTCTACCTGTCCAACAACGAGATCAACAGCATCAAGCCCGGCGCCTTCGAGGACCTTACCGAGCTCACCTACCTCTACCTAGATGGGAACCAGATCAGCGACCTGGCCAAGGGCATCTTCTCCCCCATGATCAACCTCTTTGTTCTGCAGCTCAATGACAACAAGCTCCGGGAGCTGCGGCAGGGGACCTTTACAGGTGCCAAAGACCTGCGCTGGCTGCACATGAGCGGGAACGAGCTGACAACCCTGCAGCCGGGCTCTCTGGACGACGTGGAGAACCTTGCCATACTTCACCTGGACAGGAACAAGATGTCCACCTATCCCAGTGTGGCAATGAGCAAACTGCGTGTGGTGGAGGAACTCACGCTGGGGAAGAACCCCATGAGGACCATCCCAGACAACGCCTTCCAGAGCTTTGGGCGCTACATGGAGAAACTACACCTGGACAACATGGGTCTGGAGAAGGTCAGTCCAGTTTTACTGGGTATTTACTAGACAGACTTGAAAGGATATCATAACTGCAAGGTAAGCTAGATCAAATGCTCATCACGTGTAAAAAAATATTCTAAATGTATTCAACTACTTTTCAGACAGAACGAAATGGTAGAGTCACACGGGTCGACATGACATGACTGTTGGAAATGCAGAGTTTAATCCTCAGCATTCAAGTTTAATCAAGGTTGAAATAACAAGCTTATCTCATGAAAAGCTCTTTTTACTAAACTGTGTGTCTGTTTTAATATTGGTTTTGGTCTGGCAAACCCGTCCCGACTATATTTCAGCAGCGTATTTACACGTGCGGGCTTGCCAATGGCCGAAACCCCCTTGTCGGCAGCCAACAGGCATTTTTCACACAGTATGTGTCTTGACACACGTGTTAATGGATGCCTCTACAGTAGTTCATATTCAGAACCTGGATATCAACATACATTACATAACCAACCGCCACTTGCGTACATTTATTTGACTGAATCTTCCTTACGGTATGCAGTGGTTGGTTTATGTGTTCCTGCTTCGTCCCCATCTGTCTCAGTGTATCCTGATAATGCAAACCTGACGCTGCGTTTTTCAGTCTCTGGAATGCAGATGTGCTTCGGGATGCAAATGTGCTAAAAACAAGCAGGATCTTTCTCTGACTGCAGAACAGCAGTCAGTTAAATTGTTAACTTCCATAGAAAAGAACACAAGTCGGTAGAAAAATGCTCTGAAGTTAACAGCAAAGTGCAGCAAAACAACGTGCCAATATTATAATTAAGATTCAATAGACCTACTTATCGTACTGTATCGCAGTATGTCAACTCTTTAGGCTGCTGTTGTGACTGTGCACATGTATCTCTGTCTTGCGTCTAAATCCGACTTGTACTTTTAATGGCTGTTCAACTTTGGGACATGAGGCTAAACCATCACTCACGAAGTTACATTTGAGAGAAAGGTATTTTTGAAAAGGGGTCCGTTTAACCAAATTACAAAAACAAATTGGTATGCAGTCATGAAGATAGCTGCGGTCTTCACGACTAAGTTTTGAGTTATCCGTCTCCTAGATTTCTGCCTCAGCCCCAACACAACGGCGGTTCGAGCTGAAACGATCAGTCGATTGATCGCTTAGTAAAGTCGCAATCAAATTTTTCCTTTAAGAATCGAATAATTGTTTGATTTGCTTTTCAAGCAGTAATGCCAAGACTTTGCAGGTTTCAGCTTCTCAGATGTGGGGATTCGCTACATTTCCCCCCTTTAATATATATATATATATATATTGGATCTTTTATCGTCATATAACAAAGCATTTGAAGACGTCACGTTTGAGCTCTGGGGAGCTGAGATAGACATTTTCCACAAGTTTCAAAGCAATAATCGATTAGCAAAATCTATAGTGTTACCAAAAATTTTTTTTTGTTTGTTTGTTTTTCCAATTTGAGAGAGCCGAAACCTTTCACTATTAACAAGTGAGGCAGCTGGAAATCATCATTTTACTTCCATAAGACACTGAAGCTAATGCCTTCCTAGGTATCCAGGCTCCATGAATACTAAAGGTCTAAATTTGTACCCTAATGATGTTCAGATCAGACGTGAGACAGATTTCACAGCAGTCTGCAGGTAATCCATCTGTTCAGCCAGACCTTCCACATCGTCTGTATGAATGTATACAGTATAAGCGCTATGCTATACAACACTACTTATTAGACATTCCTGAGTTCACATTTGCTTCATACTTGAGGTTATTCCAATATTTGAGTGTACCTGCGCCACAGTACGGCGACATCCCAGAGGGGGAAACTGCATAAATAACAACCTTCTCACGCTGGGACTGTGTGAGAGCCAGGTGGAAGCAGCAGGAGACTGAGGAGAGTGCAGCACACATGGCCAGGGAGATTAAACCGTTTTCCAGCCAAATGCAGGTATTTTTAGAGTGTTTTTGTTTGCTGGACCTTGGTCAAGCAGTCTAATTATTTTCAGCACGGTGTGTTTTCTACTTTCACCGGGAGGGTCTTGTAAACAGGTCAGGAGGGGTTCGGAGACTGGTAAATAGAGGCAGGGTGTTCCACAGTCAATGAAGAGGGAGTATTTTTAGCTTGCCATCGCCCCAGCTGAATGGACAATTGGGCCCTTTTGCGAGCCTTCCTGGCAGAGGAGTGGCCCAAAGAGGGAGACGACAGAGAGAGCGAAAACACCTCGGGCCATGCTGGAAGGCATCCATCTTCCATTACTTCAAAATACCCTCAGCTACTTGTCGCTCTACAGTGGAAATTTCCAATCAGCCTCATCCCCTAGTCCAGACTCCCATAAAACAACCCTTCAAAAGGACCAGCTCCTCGCTCATCCGTCCTCCTCTTCCTCACGGAGGAGACCCAACTTGACGCGACGTAGATGGGTTCATCTAGCACCTCTCTGAAGCTTTTAGCACCCTCGCGGGTGCATTTGAAGTAGAGGCGGAAAAAGGGAGGGCAGTGACGGTCACTGTTTGCATGAGTGCTGGTGCAGAAGGAAGGATGAGAGGAGGCTTTCATGCCAGAGAAACACTTGCGAGATTCCCTCGCTCTGCATCTGTCTGACCTCCGAAAGCCACAAGGATGGGTGTTTGGTGGTGGGTCAGCGTTCCGGGGTGTGAACGAATGTTTTTAAATCAACACTGTGTGCAGCGCAAAGCTAAGAACTAGTATTATAATAGTTTCTCAGGGTCTTGAAACTATTCAAGTCCCCGTAACTATTATTACGGTCTTGGGGCAGCAATCTAAGCAGAGACGCCCAGACTTCCCTCTCCCCAGACACTTCCTCCAGCTCTTATGGGTGAATACCGAGGCGTTCCCAGGCCAGCCGAGAGACATAGGACTGGGACCTCACATGCCCGGCCAGCCATTTACCATTAACCAAAAAAACAGAACGACAACTCATGCATGGCTCTACTTTTTTCTAGTTCTCTGATGGTGCGTTTACTGGTGTGACGGCAGTCAAGTCACTGCACCTGGACAACAACAAGCTAAAGGCCCTTCCCAGAAGCTTCGACTTTGGCACCATCACCAACCTCACCCTCTCCAACAACCCGTGGAGCTGCACATGTCAGCTAGCTCCACTGCGCAGGTAAGACACTTACCTGAAAACAACCCTATACAGCCATGCTGGGCTGTACTTGGCCACTAAATGCTAACACCCTCATAATGACAATTTTAACATGCGGATGTTTAGCAGGTATAGTGTTTACCCTGTTCACCGTGTTAGTTTGGGGTGTCAGCATGCATAAACCCTCATTGTTTGGTTTCTGCCCGCAGGTGGATGGACTCTAGCCGCAATCGTCCAGACGCAGCGTGCGCTTCTCCACCACAGCAGAAAGGCAAGCAAGTCAGAGACAGCACCGCCTTCAGTGGCTGCAGAGTCAAGTCAAAGAGAGCCAAAAAGGGCACACGCCTTTGAACACGCAGCTGTACAGGTATCTCACACCGAACAAGCCGAGGACATGACGAGAAACC
>CM022492.1:21618341-21668216 GCA_011952105.1 Coreoperca whiteheadi
CTTTTTTTTTTACCCCAGGGGTTAGATGAGAAGATCTGGCTGTCGTTTTTGACACCGCCACTAGGAGTCGCCAAAGACAGGAATCTTCAAATCTCACACATAGGGGCTTTAAAATTGCACTTGTTGTTTATGAATATTTAGCTGTTGATGATCATCCAAATAACTAAATGGAGACACTTGACCTTTGAATAAATGTTGAATTAACCCTTTAAAAAAAAAAAAGTTAAATGTTTTCAAACGACACCCTCCCTGATCACTACCTTTGCAAATAGCTGAGGTGTCGTTTTGTTCCTCACTGTGGCGTCTATTTAAATCCAAAATCACAGCCCTCCTGTGATGGTCTGGTGCAAAACGCTTTCAACTGGAATTATGTAAAATGCGACTTTGGATTCAGACGTTACCACATGAGGTCTAAGTTTGTTTTGGAGTGGCCGAGAGTTTCTCACTTCCTAACCGCAGAACTCTCGGCCCTCCCCTCTGTCCCTGAGTGAACTTTTCCATGTTGGCCCTGGGGTCCAGCACGCCGAGCCCAGGTCACGGGCTCCTCTGGTCGGAGGGCAGGCTGTTTGATTTGGCAGCTAAGTTTTGTCTCTTTTCCACAGGAGGCGCCTGCCCAAGTGACCGGCTACACACGCAACGAAAGCAATGCTAACTCACTTTAAGTCAAGATTGTCCACATATCCATCAGCCAAATGTTGTCACTAGTGCGAACACATTCACAGACACACATGCTCTCTGTCTGTCTGTCTGCCTCCCTCACGCCCAAACACACGAAGAGCTTTATGGACCTTTCACTTTCATTCATTTCTATCAAAAGGTGAAGAGCAGATGTACAACATTCAGGTAACCACCAAAACAAAGGATGCATTTGAGTAAATGAGGGCTACAAAGAGCATTGAGGACAGAGGTGTTTCTTGTGCATTCAGTACCTCAGAGAACAGGATAACCGTTGTAAATACAAAAAGATAGATAGAGATATATATATATATATAAATATACACACAGTGTATGTTCTTCCCTAAGGATAATGTTTCAATGTCTTGATTAGCATGAAAATAATGTAAAGTCAAACCAGATGAGCTTAGAGGAAGAGTTCAACATTTCGAGGACTTGTGCTTATTTTTTTTTCTAACATGAGTTTAGTGAGATGAGAAGTTTGACACCACTCTCATGTCTTCGCTTAGCTTAGCACGAAGACTGGAAACAGGGGGAAAACAGCTAGCCTGGCTCTGTCCACCTGCAACAAAATCTGCCCACCAGCCCCTCTTAAGCTCACCCTTTAACACGGTATATCTTCATTTCTTTATTCCGTACAACAATCAAAGTCGACAGAAGAACGTCTTTTATGGGGGTTTATGTGCCTGTAATCAATCAATGTCTGTCTGGTATCAGTATTCTCATCTAGCTCTCAGTAAGAAAGCGAATAAATGCAGTTCCCATAGTGTCGAACTATTCCTTTAAAGCTACATCACTTTTTTTTTTTTTTTTAAGGGGGGACAGCGGAACAAACCATCTTATGATCACCGTGTGTTAGCAAACACCTGCCTACTTTAGACATCCAGCTGATGAACGCAAGTCTAATAGTCTCTCTCTTTTTAGCTCTGCTGTTGTCTCAAACAAACTTCCGCTGCTAAATGCTCCACTACGTCCACCAGCGAGTCTCTTTACGGTGTCGGTCTGCGGTTTGCTGCTGAGCAGGTCGTGTACGGTGGGATTATCAGAGCTCGTTTGCTGAAAACAGCCGCCTGCTTTAGCTGGAAACGAGACTAAAGAGAGCTTTGAGAGTGGACCAAAACACAGTCAAAACCAAAATGTACAAGCTAAGAGAGGCTAAAAAGCTCTGCAGAGATGCAGAGTCGGCTGACAATCATTTGTGTGTTTTTAAAGTAACGAGAGATGCCTTTTCACAGGACACTTAATTTGATCCAAAATCCATAATGATTGGTGCAGCTTTAAGATAGTGGAAATTAAGTGTCTAACATGGATGATGCTTTGTTTTGGTTGTTATCTGTGAATGTACACAAACTCGAGAAGAAGTCTGAAAAGATTAATATGTTTATACAGGGGCATCGTTTCTTTTCTAAGTGCAAGTTATTTGTATCATACTTAACATTATCTCAACGCTTTCACTTCAACCCGGAAGAACGAGTGAACCATTTGTTGAGGGTTACGGACGTGCTCACTTTATGCATATCTTATGTATATTCAGTATCTTTACAGTTTCTGGACGTTTGGAGGTGGTAACAAGTGCTCACATCCAATAAACCGTTGACAAAATGAAGCCTTCTTTTTGTCTAAAATACATCTTCTACTTTTTTGTTTTTACGAGATGCTTGATGTTGGAACTCTGCATAAAAGAGTCTCCAACAGGGCTTAAATGTTATTCCTCTAAGGATGTCTCCTCCTAGTGTGTGAAGGCTGAATTGCACCATAGAATAACTAAAGTGAATTTCTGGGTCACATTTGTTGGCCCGAGAGGACGTTGATTCTTAAATAAACTCTGAAAAACGAGAATATTTAAGTTACATATGTAAGATCCACTCACTGTTATTCCCTTGACGCCCATCACAGAAACGACTTTCTTCACAAGCTCTGGAGGACAAGGGGAACCAGCCATGACGCCTACAGTAGAAAAATACAATACAAGTGCATGTAACCTGTGAAAGCAACCCTACTAAAAAAGGAGAAGCATTAAGATTATGGGAATATTCTCAAGACAAAACGCTAATATCAGTAGAAAGAAAAAGGCATTAAATCATCAAAATGGTTGGTTATTTGGTTTGAAATGCAAAAAATATACACAATAGCTAATATTTATGCTGCTGCTATCGTCTCAGTCTTTTTCCTCACCTGAGTCAACTGACGACAAGTCATACTTAGCAAAGTCCGGCTGGCCCATCATATCGATATACATGGTGGGGGTGCCGTAAACAAAGTTGCACCTGTGAGAGAAATAATGAACTGAAGGCAGCTTCACTGACAAAATAAACCTGCAAAAATGTGCTTTTTTTTTTGAGAAGGCAACAGATTTTATTTAAGAATGCATCAACGTAGAGTTCCAGCCGAACGTTTGGACGCACTCTCTCATTCAAGTAAATGGGAAAGTGCGTCCAAACGTTTGACTGGTACTGCATCGCACCCATATATGTCGCTCAAAAACCATTGATCGCTTTAAACCTTCCACAGCTCGACAAATACTGACTGTATATCCAGTGACGGGGGGGGGGTCAGAGGGGCCTCCATTTCCCCCTCATGTTACATGCGGTTAAAAACAGGCCAATTTTATCAGTGAGGCTGCCATAAATTAGTGTCCTATTGACCCTTTTCACAGCAGACCTGGTGCCACGTGACATTATCATAATCACTTTTTAAATCTACACACTGTATATACTGTCCTATCCACCTACCTCATGTATATAAAGAAACCGGTTACATTAATCATATTTATTTCAGCACCACTTGCACTAATTGTCTTACGGTTTACAAGTGCTAGTTTCTGTGTATTGTACATAGAGAGCAACAAAAACCCGTTCGAGGGTTTGGTATTGTACCCGCTGGCTCACCTGTCAGAAACCACTGGGAGACATTTACAAAGAGTGTTTTCTGTTTTCATAAGACTGAAGAGTGAAAATAAGGTGTCGAGTCACTTCTCTTTGTCTCTTTGAAGTGTCCGTCTGATCGGAGGACCGGACACTAATGCTTGCCAGACTCTGCAGACTTACCATGAGACTGGGACACGACTGAACCATAGTGTGGTTCCTCTAACCCTTTCCCTACCATTTAAAAGCTGCCAGTGAGTGCAGTTCCCTCATGTAGGTTTAATTAAGAGGAGGTCTAGGCACATATTCACAAGTCTTTTTTTTTTTTTTAAACTATACATTTAAGACCAAATGTAACTATGGCCTTGGCCATGGATTTGTGACATTACCTTTCACTCTCCATAGCTGCTAGGTTGGCCCTTCCATCATACCCAGCAGAGGGAAAGACCAGGGAGATGCCATGCACGGCCATACACAGCCCACCGCCCACAGAGCCAAAGCAGTGGTACAGAGGCACGGGCAGACAGACTCGAGCGAGAGGCTGTGGGACAAAATCAGGAGAGAAACTAAAAATTAAAAAAAAACAAAAGGTCAAAATTGTCGACGGCACCGGTTATTGAAGGAAAGCTGTGCAACTGTTTTGAAAGAGGGCGACGAGTCATTGTACATTAAAAAGCCTGCCTCTGACTGGAGAGTGCTGCAGAAATATAAACCTCAGGACGAGGAGGTTAATAGAGCGCTCAGATGGTACGTGTCGGTTAAGACTCACCCTCCAGGTATATCCCATTCTTTTGCCAACAAAGTAGGCATTGTTGACAATGTTGTGATGAGACAAGGTGGCACCCTTTGGAGTGCCAGTTGTGCCCTGGTAACAAGATATTATAAATAAATTAATGTATTTAGGAAGCCATTTAAAATAAAATGCATACAATATGTGAGGTTACTCTGATTAGGCTTATGTTATTGCTCTCTAAACATGGTGAAGCTAACAGTCCGTGATCTTATGAACAGAGGTTTCTGTTTTTAATAAATACAACTAAAAGGAGAATCACTTTGGGACGGTTAGCGGTGATGTGAAATGAGATAATCTTGTTATGAGGCAAACCTAAGGTACCTGCAAATGTTTCAACAGGAAAGTAAATATACTGCAAGATCCGTGTCCAGAAGCCGGACTTCTTTCTTGGAGGATTTCTTGCAAATTTGGGCTGCAACTGACGATTATTTCCATAATCAATTAATCTGTCAATTATATTCGATTTATCGAGTAATTTTGTAAAGTACAAAATGTCCCAAAAAAAAAAAAAAAGAGTCCAAGATGACATTATCCAATTGCTTGTTTTGTCTGACCAACAGTTCAAAACCCAAAGATTTAAACTGATAAAAGATGCAACTCATTTATTACATGTCCAAAAACATACAAGAGAAAGGGGAATATTTCTGTCACAGGACCCGTTTCAGGACAACTTGTGTCACTGTGTGGGCATCCCCCCCCCCCCTGTTAAGAACCTCAACAGGGCTCTCTGGGATCACAGAAGGTCAGGAAGGAATTATGCAACGATTACCGAAGTGAACTGGATGTTTATCGGGTCGTCAAAGGAGAGCTTCTTCTGCAGATCCTGAAGCTGCTGCGTGTACTGGCTGCTGCCTGCCTGCATCACGTCCTCAAAATGAAGCATTCCTGGTTGTCGACTATCCAGCACGATCACAGAGCGGAGGTCTGGGAGTCTCAGGAGAAAAACCAAACAAACAAAAAGAATGTGGGCCCTGCTTTCCAACTATAGGAACTATTAGGCGGCTTCGACTCTGTCTCTCTCTGTAAGAAGCGTGTTGCTGTGCGACCCACATCCTGTTAGCTGACTGACAAACATGAATCTTTCTGTTCGTGCAGAAACAGGCCGGTAGCTTGAATACTTCCCGTACTGAGATCAGCGGTTTCAATTCCCCCAAGCGTGGTACCATCCGATCAAGGGAGGTTTTTTCTCCCCCACATACCACCACCAAAACCAAAACCCAGGAACTTTGTCGTGGTGAAACGGTCAGTGGATTCGCTCGCGGGGGTGAAGTTAATCCGTGTGAATCTTTTGCCTCAAGTTCACTTTGAAACACACAGTTGCACTGTGGACTGATAGCAAGCGGTCTTACGGCTCGGACCTGTGAGGGACCATAGAACCGGACAGTTCGAAATGAGAGCTATCGTAGCTGATTAGCTCTGTTGCACCATAAACTTTTATCTCGTCTGCCAGACTAAGAAACTCGCGACTGACCGTTATGTCCAGCCTTGCTAGCATTTTAGCTGTTAGCTCGCTAGTTGCATTAGTTAAATAACTAGCCGAGCGAGGAAGTTCTTGAGCAAGCACCGCCTATTTCGCGATGACGCCACATATTGGATATTAGACATTTGCCACAGTCGACGTTATGTTTCGCCGCGCTCCATAACTTAAACATACAGAATACTGAAGCGTTAAGACAATGACAGGTGAACACCATGGAGCTGTACCTGGCACTCTTGAGGTCTCCCGGGGTGGACGACTCGATCTCTGGACATATCTTTCTCAGCATGTCACAGTACCTCTGAGTCTTAAACAGTGTAGGGCACACTACAGCTTTACACCCAACCTGTAAAAAAAAAAAAGAAAAAGAGGAGCAGAGGAATCACCTTAATGGGATACAGCCTCTGCGCGTCACAACAGCAAGAACAGGTACGTAAAAGTGACCCACCTTCCTCAATGCAAACTCCACCTCCTGCAGTTGGTACGCTGGGTTCACGGACACCTGTTGGGCGGTAAAACCATAAAAAAAAAAAAAAAAAGCTGCTCACGATGGAAAAGAAACTAAAGGTTGACAGAGTTGAGATTGGACCGGAGCTGAAGCAAAGACAATAAATATAATATATAAAAGAACAGACTGCTGGCGAGACTTTGTCCCCCTGAATGACTGTTACAACCAATATAATCTAACTGAAAAGGCGTGTTTGTCCTTCACTTTGTGTAGCTATTTCTACCATCTTTCAATTCTTTTGAAATTCATTGTTTTTAAATCTTTTTATTAAGGTTTATCCCGAGGTAACCGTATGAGATAAAGACCCAAAACTAAGCAACAATATACAAAAACTTCAATTCATTTCTTTAGCGTTGGTTGTAATACTTTTCCGATGCGTAGGCCTGTTCACGACACTTTTATATACTACTGAACTATGTGTTCAAATCTTTTCTCCAAGAGGGATTTATTATCTTGCATTACACTGATTGATATATTAAAGCGTAAGGCTGATGGTATTCTACATTTTCCTTATTGTCAACAAATCCCAATGAAAGGACCAAACATGTGTTGGTCCGTCTCTGTTGCGCTCAGCCTCAAGCCCATTGGTTCGTACATAAAAACAACACAAATATGTAAGTTTAAAGGCTCTGTCATTACCTTAAAAACAGCTGGACACTGTAGTTTTGAAAGCAAACATTTTCAGCGGCAGATTAATACACTTAATTGGTGCTCTGATGATTATTTCCAGCAGCAGGACGGTGTGTGTGTGTGTGTGTGTGTGTGTGTGTGTGTGTGGGGCTGAGTCAGAGTAAACTACATTGTGTGTGTTCAAGATAATGACGGAACATGTTGTCACCCAGTGCAACAGTGTGGCTCACTGATGTATTTAATAGTTTCTGGACAACAATGGAGCTCTGTGGCCCAGAGGAAGATGCAGCATCAGGCTGTGATACACACACACACACACTTGCTAGTAGATAACATTCATTGTTAGTTTGGGTCTTTTCATTGGATTTGTTGACCGTAAGCAAAATATAAAATATCGCCAGATGTATCCTTTAACTGATGTTTGGATTTCAAACCTCGTATGTTGAAAATATTTCTGGATGAATTAGGAGAATATACGGCAGGGCTCAGTCTGGGACCCACACCCGTGTTGACGCAAGTGAAGTCTATACTGTAATTGGACCTTCTTGGTCACGTGCCAAATACGCGATGAAGAGTACTTGCGAAAAAAAGGGTCAGAGCTGCACTAAAGCAATCTGTGCGGGCACCGGTTTTCTACACGGTTCTCTCTGCTGTGTATGCTGCCCACGGTGCGGTCGCGCCGACTCACCAAAATAATGCCAGCTTTGGCTGTGGCAAACTGGAACAGGATCCATTCGTAAGAGTTGGGTCCCCACATGCCGAGCCGGTCGCCTTTCTTCAGTCCAAGTGCCAGCAGCCCGGCTGCAGCCTGATCCACCTACAGACGTTAGGTCACCATATACACAAAAGCATTCCAAATCATCCTTTTCCTCAATAACACCATTTTACAAAACATTATTACACTTGGCTGACACGAAAATTGCAGGAGAAATATCAATTTACCATAAATACAAGACCATAACGTTACAATTTCATAATATTCTTTTGCGAATCAACTTTTTCATCTTAACCCATCAATGGGGAAAAAGGTTGAATGTCCATTTTTCGACACAAGCAAACAAATTCTGGATTCGGATTCCGGATGGCTTTTTGTCGTTCAGACAAAAGGTGTCTTTTACATTAATGCTTCATTCAGACATGAGCGTTACGGAGAGACACAACGCTCGCGCGATATTTGGCACCACCAATTTAAAAAGGTCTCTTTCACAGGGTTTCACCGTTTATTAAACAGGTTTTGTGCATAACCGATGGTTGACATAATAAGTCTATAACAGTGATGTTAAAAGGCCAAGCCAGATGTACCTTTCTGTATTTTTTAACATTGCCCTGCTGCAGCCCTTACCTTGATTTGGCATTAAATTCATACTTGTGCCGTGTTGAAAGTGATGTGCAATTGTCACTCGGGCCGACCTCGTCAGATTGCCGCCGTGACTTTTATGTAAAAGTGAACGGGGCGTTTTACACGGACTTGAGACCAACATGTTAAATTGCCATCTGATTACCGTAACGAGGTGCATGTCTGAAAGGGGCAATGATTTTCAACCATCAACATTGTGTGTGTGTGTGTTTTTTTGTTGTTGATTTAAAAAAAAAAAAAGTAAAATACAGCTGTCTTTATACATTTAAACCTGGGAAATTCAATTGTGTTTCCCCATTGGCCGCCACAGTCTAAGTAATCTAATAATTAGTAATTCATTAATGGTAATCTAATTGGTCCCACCACAGTTTCATACTGACATGAGATATATTTTTACACTTACACTCCTAAAAAACAGAAAAAGGATCTCTAATGTTGTGTTTTGTGCCGTTTCCTTCATTCTTTCTAAACTTCACTCAGCATTTTGTTGTCAGGATTATTATTTATTAACTGAAATTAAATTTTACTGACATTTTAGATGTTTCAAGTGGAATATTATTGAGTGTATAGTGACTTTGCTCATGTACATTTGCTGCTCTAGAAACAATATTTAGTCGTATTTCAAATATTGAGCAATTCTAATCCTGCTCTGAATTTATTCTTTCAAAAATATTTTTTAAAAAGCCAATTCTTTAGTAATGAAAAAGAACCGGCATTGATAAAGAACCGGTTCGACAGGAGTATTAATGAGATAAAGATACAATGCTAACGATACCCACCCCTACAGCCGGTTAGTGGCTTCAGCCTGACTTTGGGAGGGGGAGCGAACCAAAGCTCAGATCCCTTCACTTTAAGCCTCGTTTACCCAACATTATTTTGTGATCATTATTAAATGGCGCACAGTGTGATCACTGACAAAAACGTGAAGGACTGCTTCAGGACATCTTGCTCACTTCATCAATGAGCCTATTGGTTTTACTTTTTTCCTGCTAGTGTGAAAACTACAACTGTGTGGGTCTTTTAATAAATATTGTAATGATGAAAGTCTAAAATGTTGTGAAAATGCACGACCATGTTGTATTTATCAAATCAATGATTTTACAACAGTGGACCTAATTGTAGAATTATCAGGTAAGACAATTTATGGGACAGCGGTTATCTGAACATTGTTTGCTGATACTGGTGTCTGGTTAAGGTCATCAGTCTGTGATAACATATCATGAAGTCCCCACATAAAATGTTTCTTTAGGCCACTGGGTGAAAGTTTACAGAGTAAACAGGGCTGAACACGCAGGTGAACATATATTTCGCCGCAGACCTTTTTACATTACGGTCATTAGCGACAGCGGGGATTTTATTTAAAAGTCAGTTCATGTGAAAAAGGGTCTATTAAAACCTCCAGTAACCAGTTGCATAGTTTGATTAGTTAGCAATAAAATAAAACACGCTGGAATCTGCCGAGAGCAATAATGTCTGAATGATGGGCTGACAAAATCTGTTCTGTTGTAAAAGGGAAGCGAATTAAAAATGTAGGAGTACAATTTGAAAAACCAACTACAAAAAAACCCCAAAACAACTAAAATGCAATGAAAGGGTTAAATGTGTTACTTCCAGCTGTGGGTCCGACTAAAGAATATCTACATTAACTGTATTCAGTGAGTTGTAAAATATTACCTGCCTAAAATTAAATTACTGCCGAGGGTGTAATTTCCACAGGGGGTGAAGGGGAAAGGTTTCCCTTATTTTCCGGAAGCCTGTTTGTCGGCCGACTTTTACGGTTTCACTCACAAAAATCTCTCCTAACAGGTTCCTCTTACTGTGTCCAGCTGCCAAAAAAAAGCAAAACACTCTGATGTTAAAAATGTTCATGAACTCATCTAGGTCACTTTTATTTATTACTGTGGGTCACAGCAATAAGTGCTTGGTGGCGTTTTTGCCCTGTGTTGTGCTTATCATTCTATAGCCATGTTGATGGGACCTCTGATTGGTGGAGCTTTAAGGGGCCATGTACAGCCTGACAGGAAGAACAACCCTGCAACCTCTTCTTTAAGCATAGTCCAATGAACTGTACACCTTTAATTATAATATCTCGCTTAAAAGATGCAAGAATTCATCAGAACATCTTGACATGGATATGTTTAACTTGGTTAGAACACCCCATGCATGTGTGCGATGTTTTTAAACTTTGTTCACTGCCAGTTTGGGAGCCAATGTTGTCTGTTAATTATTAATTCATACATGAAATGGCTGGCTTCCAATTTCCACTGGTTAGCAGAGGGGGTTTTAAGGTTGATTAGGGTACAGCTCATCTTCTCACTATCATATAAAACCGTAGAATGTAAAAAGCTTTGTTGTAGTCCAGCTGCTAACATTTTACAGGTGGAGAACGTGGCACCAGACAGAAGCCCATAACGTCTTATCATTTGATGTGGGTTGTAAAGGAATATATGGGTCAGAGATGTTATCATTCCCCAAACCAGGACTTTGATTTTGTAAATGTCTTCATAAAAGCACAGTGAAATCAAGGGGGAGCTATCTGAAGATCTATACATACTGTAGATTATCAGCAATGGCTCACTTAAGTTGTTTTTGTTTTTAAAACAAAAAAAACAAATTGTAATAATTCGGGGAACATGACTCAAGCAAAACCACAATAGTAAGTCGGCTGGTTGCCCCATAATAGCTAATCCAGTTGGCTACTTTCCGTGTTAACTTTTGTTTGTACTTCCATTGTCAGAAGGGCTACAGAATAAGAAAAAGAACAAAACTCAGGTTGAAAATCATTGAAATTTTCCTCCCAGGACTTCCACGTATAGCTTCAGGAGGCACGTTTCGGGACATTCATAACGCCTGCAATTTATAGCTTGCTTGTAGGCTTTCCAACCTCAACCAACCTTAACGTTGTTGGATTTATTGTAGAGAAAGAACTTTGATCTCAATTGAGATGATGGGACCTTGTGTATGCAAACGTACTTTTTTCCTAAAATGCTATCTTGAGGTCTTTTTGACCTGCATCAGGTGGGTATGTAGGTAGGCACATTAACTGGTCACATACAGCGTACTTTGAGGAAAAGACTTACATCCTCCTGAAACTGTGCAAAGGTCTTGCGGACTCCGCCTTCTAGGAAGGCCATGGCCTCGCTGTCAGGCCAGCGCTCCACAGTCTTCTGCAGGGACTCTCCTACTGTAGCGTGGAGCAAAGATGTGGAAGAAGTGCCGTGGACATAGCTGGTAGTGAGAGTTGGGATAATGGGCGGAAGCTCCACATGAATGCCACTGCAGGAAAACAGGAGTTAGAGGATGTTTTCAGATACTGGCACTCTAAGTGTGGGCACAAATCAACACGGTTCTGAAGGCACAGACAGGAGGTCTGAATGGGAAATAACTACAGTATAGTAGTATTATCATACAATCACATGAAAACTAGTTCCAATAGGAATATACTGTACTGCCCCTTTGAATTTTGGAGTACCCCAAGGTTCTGTCCTGGGTCCCCTTCTATTTTCAATCTACATGCTTCCACTTGGCCAGATATTATGTTTAAAAAGAAATCTCACTGCTATGCTGTCGACACACACCTTTATGTATCCGTCTCTGGTTGAAAGTGTAAAGCCTGTGTCATCATATCACTGATGGCTGTGGTCAGAAGTGTGCTTTGTTGCACCTGTAACCACGCCCAACAGTGATCCCACTGTGTCCTCGACTACACTTTTGGGTCATTGTAGCAAGGTGAGGAGTTAAACCACAGGTGGTCAGGTCATCTTCATGGGGAGTTGATTATTGGACTATTGACAGAAAATTAATTGGCAACAATGCTGATAAACAATTAATCGTCAAAAGTCATTTTTTGGGAGCCGGTTCACATTCGTTGAAGCACTGAAATATTAAAACAATTTTTAGACTCATCCCCCCTCTTCAACACAGGACCTCAATATTAGGTAATAATGACCCCTTATCATTTCTGTTTGTGAATTAGTGCCACCGAATTTGCATGTAGTAAAGTTACCACAAACCATCTGACACACCGTGAACCTGTAGGGACCCTCAGGGTCTGGGGCCCTGGGCCAGCTGCCACCTTTATCTGCTTAGTAATCCAGCCTTGAGTTCTCATGTGACTTCACTACAATAGAAATAATAAAAAATTTTTTTAAATCTGACTGAATGAGGTGAGATCATGTGAACACCTCAGGCTGTAATGCGAGTGCAGACCTTTGTTGCGTGTCCTCCCCCCACATTCCCCGTCTATCGCTAGGGTTTAAGTATCAAATAAAGGCACAATGCCAAGATTAACGAAATCCCCGTGGAAAGCAGCGGGGGAAGAAGTCCTGAGATATTTTACTAATGTAAAAATACTCCACTACAAGTAAAAGCCTTTCATTCAAAATCCAATTTATGTAAAAGTACATAAGTATTAGCAAAAAAAATTTAAAATCAAGTACGTAAAATATCAAGAGTACTCTTTCTGCAATAAAATGTCCCCTGTGACTATAATATTATTATATGTGACATGATTCGCTTTTTAATACATATAAGCAGCATTTTACTGTTGTAGGTGCTCAGGTGGAGCTAGTTTTAAATACAGTTTAGTCCAGTGGGTCCGTGCTCAGCCCCCTTCAATGGGTCACCAGATAAATCTGAGATGATTAATGGGAGAGGAAAGAAGAAAAACCAAAGTCCAAATCGGTTTTCATTTTTTGGTGAAATACTGTATAAGTTTTACCTCTTTGGGCTTCAAAACTGTTATTTGGGCTAATGAAGGTCTTTAGTGGAAAAACAATGCGTTTAATTTTTAAAAAAGGTCATCATATGTAAAGATCTTAATCTTTAAAGTAACTATATCAGTTAAATGTAGTGGAGTAAAAAGTACAATATTTCGCACTGAAATGTAGTGTAGAAGGAGTGAAGCATGAAGTATAAAGTAACATAAAGCGGATACTCACTCAAGTAAAATACAAGTACCTCCGAAAATATACTTAAGCACGGCCCTTGGGTGAATGTTCTTTGATACACAGGGCTGCTGCTGCTGTAGTACCAACATGAAACAGGATTCATTACCTCAATGCAAATCAGTTTGTCAAGTTTGCTGTGTCAGATGCAACGGATCCTGATTCAGTGCTCAGGGTGGATTACTTCACCGTTGAAGGTATCCCATTAATGCACAATAATCTGGACATCTGCACAACACAACGCAAAAGCAGTTGTGCTATCTTTAAACATGTTTTCCTATTGTGTTGCACCGCAAAACACCACACTCCTGCTCCTTTGTCTCGTCCTCTTCTTTTCCGCCGTCCACAGCAGCAGATTTCACTCCATAACACCGAACATATAGCGGAGTATTAATATAAAGGCACATATAGCCGGAAGTATGCAACACTAAATAGGAGAACTATAGAGTTAGTCATGTGATCCGTCTCAGCAGCTGATTTTGTTACATAACTTATGAGCTTGGTTCCAAGTGGCCGTGGTTTCTCCACTGGACCTTGCTCTTGGTTTTCTTCTTCACCATGCATGTGTTGCATGTGTGCGACTCACCGACTCGCTGCAGGTACTCCTGGGTGACACGTCCATGGCCTCTGCAGAACTTTGGAAGGCCCGGAGAACACACGGCAGGCCCGCAGGGACCGCGAGCACAGCGCGACCTTGGGCAACATCGTGCGCAGCTGCAGCTCACCGCGCCCCGCCGGAGCCCTTCAGCCTGTCTGCGCGCTGCAGGAAAGACCCACACTCCTCGTAAACAGGAAATTACTGCGCTCATATATGAGGCTGGTTTGCAGCTATTGGCCGCCCCTTGATCCGTCAATTGTGCTAACGCGCCGTTTTATGAAACCGCCGGCCCTGCCCTGCTGGTGGCGCATTGGCTTGAATTAAGTTTTAAAAAAACAAAACAAAAAAAAAACCCTCCAGACATGTTTTAAGACTTCTAAAAAGACCCTGCTTGGAGGAATAATGTCTGTCTGATATGGGGATTCAGATCCTATCAACACTGAAAACACTCCACTGCAGGTAAAAGTCCTGCATTCAAAACCTAACTTAAGTAAAAGCAGTTAAGTATCATCAGCAACATTTGCTTAAAAGTGCTCATTGGGCAGTAAAACGTTCCCTGTCAGTGTTTTCCTGTTATATCTGATGTTTCTGGATTAATATCACTGCTGCATGAATGCACATGTTGCATTTTACTGCTGGAGAATCTTCCCAACCCGTGAAGGAAACACTTCATCCTTCAGCTTAACAGAAAAAATAAAATAAAATAAATTAAAAATCACTCAATTTGGAGATGGAGATGGTTTCCACTGGACAGGAAGGGGATGAAGAACTGTAATCTGGAAAGCAACTGGTAACTAAAGCTGTCGGGGTAAAAAGTACACTATCTGCCTCTGAGATGTGGCGGAGTAGAAGTATAAAGCTGCATGTTAAAATGGAAACACGAAGCAAATACATCTAACGTAAATTCTTAGAATGGCATCTACTCATTTCCTGTCATCGAAAAATCCAGAATCTACGAATATGCACATTTCCAAAGTTCAACTGCTGGACACAGGAGGTCTCTTACTTCAAAGTCCAGTCGCAGTGTTTGTGAACAGGAGTTTAAACCAGCAAGCTTAAACCATTTTAAACCCATTTCTTCGGGAAGACACAGCTCCGCTAAGGAACGGAAAAGGAATACAACGCAAGAAAACAAACAAACAGTGGTGGAAAAGGCATTCTGATGTTTTACTGAAGTCAAAGCTCAAATGTCACAATGCAGGTCATTTTACTCAAGTACACTATCAAACGTGAGGGGCATCAAGGAAGAACATTCAGAACCTTTTACTAAAGAAATGGTTCACAAAAAAACCAAAAACATATTCGTAGCCTTGATCCATTAAATACAGTCAATGGTTTTGCAGCTGCAGCCTTTGTTAGCTGAGCAGATATCAGCTGCTCTTTGTCTACTTGAGCCACTGGGTTCTAGCCTCTAGAATGACGTGATAATTATCCCTCGTGGCCACAGAGGTGAACGGTCTCGTGCATTAAAAACAACGCTGGGGACCTATCAGCTCGCTGGAGCGCTAGAGCTTCAAACCGTTAAATCCTTTTTAGACATAAACATAGTTTACGCTCAGATTTTGTACTCCCTAAACACGCAACCTGCGCTGCCTGATCCACGGACAGACGTGCGTCGAGTCAGAGAACGTTTTATTTAGCAAAATATATGTTGAACGTGGTAAACGGAAGGGTGGCAGAATTCATTCAAGGTACATATCTGTACTTTTGTGTCTTGTCATGTGTGGTAATGTAGTGCTTTTATTTGTCATATTACAGTTTCGTCATTCCTAATACTCATACACTGGATGCTTTGTGTACTGAGAGTTCCTAACTCGTTACAAGATGAGAAACAGGCAATATTCAGCCTACACATTTTACTTTGCGGACACTTATTACAACTTAAACATTATGTACAAACAGTTAAAAAAATACATTCGCTGAGCTTTTCTCAGCTGACTTGAGCGAACAGTTCCTCCTTCAATCGATGGTAGCGCCCCCTCTTGGCCATGAGTTCTTGGTGCGTCCCCTCCTCCACGACGTCTCCCTTCTCCATGAAGATAATGTGGTCTGCCGTCTCCACTGTCTTCAGCTGATGCGCCACCACCAGGACTGTCCGACCACGGGCCAGAACCTCCTGCAGCACCTGAGACGCAGATCCCAACAGTCACATGCCAAGATACGCCAACCGCTGTCTGGATGACTTATCCGGATAAGGAAACGTTACATTTTTATAACTCTGTGCTAATATTTCTTTTTTACTGCGTTTTTGGCCATTTGGGGACAAATTACGCGATTGACAGACTGAATACGTTTGTGGTCCTTTATCGTGTGTTTTTCCTTACATATATATATATATACCTAATACCAGATGTAAATGGTCCCCCTAGGCAGGGTCTGGCTCCCACTGTGATCAGATCTCCCACAGTTGGGCCACTATCTTAAGAAAAACATTCCCCCAACAACTTGAAAGGTGACCTAAGTGCACTTTCTGTTATCTCTATCAAGCCATGCAACAATCTACAGGTTGTATCTAGTCTATCTTCTCTGGCAAACTGTTTTTAAAAATTTTTTTTAAATACATAGTTTGGGCTTTTTCCGCAATTATTTGATACTGACAGCTAAAGAGAGACAGGGAATGCGAGGGGGGGTGACATGCAGCACAGCGCCGCTGCAGGGCGGACTCAGCCTCGTACACGGGGCGTGCGCTCTACCGAGTGAGCTAACCCTGGCAATATGTTTAAAAAAGGATTGCGCCCGTCCCTAGAGCAAGAGGGAAATGCGTCCTCGTGGGGGCCACAGAGCAGCTCCACCTACTTACGTTGCATATTGACACGTGAGCACAATGCAGGCAGATTTAAGATTCCGAGGAACACCTACTGGTACTCAGTCGGATCGGATGTCTGCTTAATGCAGGACATTTTGACATGTCCCAGCAGGAAAAGCACAGGTGTAAATAATACAGTTACTGATGGCTGGATTTCAGCTTCAGGTCCTGGTATTGTGCATGCTGTCACTGTGGTGGAATGTAACTCAGTACATTTACTCTGTACTGTACCTATGTACAATTTGGAGGTACTTACTGTACTTGGGTATCTCCATTTTATGCTACTTTATACTTTTTTTTTTTTACTCCACTACATACTTCAGTTACTAGCTACTTTGCAGATGGAGAATATTAATACAAAATGTAAATCAGCTAATAAATTGTGATGTATTGTTACAGATTAAGCTACCCGGCAGAATATAAAGTTAGCTCCACCTTTCCTAGCTGCAACATTAGTGACGCCTACACATTAATGCATCAATATTTATAATCCAGGAATAGAATATATATTGTTCTGAAATGAGCCATGTATAATGAGTACTTTTACTTTTGGTGCTTAAGTATATTTTGATGCTACTACTTAAAGCAGTAACTGAGTTCTGCACTGTCATGGCTTACTGGGACACTTGTTAATGATACAGATTGAATCTGTAAACAGGGAGGGCTGTATGTTATGGGAAAATGTAATCACTGAGGCAGGTGGGAGTCCTCAGTGGCAGCGACATGCTATGCCCGGTGTTGTTTTTTTCCCCACTTACAGCATGCTGCGCTTCAACATCCAGTTTGCTGGTTGCCTCATCCAGTATGATGACCTGCGGGTCTCGAACCAGAGCTCTGCTGATGGCGACGCACTGCTTCTGTCCATCTGAAAGTTTGCCACCACATTCGCCTATGTCTGTAAAGACGAACCAACGCCACATGTAGATTACTCAATTAGTAAAAACTCAGGTCAGTCATTATGGAAATATCCCATCGCCCTGAACAGAAAGGTTTCTGTGTTGTGGCCTTTGATCTATTTTACTAACTCTATGCCGTGTTCGTCCTACAATGTTGATGTAAGCTTTCCATTCCAGATGCAAAAAAAAAAATAAAGCAGCCACTATTTATTATTTCAACGAAAAGCCTGAGCCCGACCCCCCCGCCCTCACACTACAGTGCAAACACAGAACAGAAGCATACTGCTCCTGCACCAAATGAACTATTGAAACAACAATAAACAATGGCATTAGACAGTTAACTGCACCCTAAACTCCTAGAATCGGGGATGGCAAAAAAAGTTGCATTTTGGCACAATTGATGACCATCTGTGATAACCTATTTGTATGGTATGAAATGTACTGTGTGTGTGTGTGTGTGCGCGTGTGCGGCACAAGGTCGTCGCCACTTCTGTACCGGCGTCATATTCGTTCTCCAGTTCAGAGATGAAGCCATCGGCGTTGGCCTTCCTTGCAGCTTCTTTCACCTTCTCGATGGCGCAGTCCTGCAGGCCGTATTCGATGTTGTATCTCAGCGAGCCGGAAAACAGCACAGGATTCTGGGATACCAAGGCCATCTGAATAAACAGACGTTGAAAGACACACAAAGCAAATAAGCTGATGTGTGTCACAAGCGCAAAACCTACTACATGTGCACATCCTGTGGATACAAACTGCAAAACAAAAAAGTTAGTGGTGTCAAGTTCAACTGGATTTGAATGCCAACGAGAAGCGGCGACTTGAACGTTTCTAGGCTCTGGGCAGCTCTCGTATGAAGAGGTCAGCTGTTCCAGAGATTAGTGGCGGACGCCGCAAAGGCTCGGGCCGCCCCTGTCTTTGTGCCTGGATCTCGGAACACCCAAAAGGGCAGCTGGTTGGTCGACCTCGGTGCTCTAGCTGGGGAATGACAATGTAGCACTTGTGCCAGATATGGTGACGCCGGCCGGTTTAAAAACCTTCAAATCAATCCTGAAGAGGACAGGAAGCCAGCGGAGGGAAGCCAAAACCGGTGTTATCTGATCGAGCTATTTCTGGCCAGTTAGAGGACGAGCAGCCGCATTTTGCACTAACTGCAGACGACGAAGACGCGACTGTTCTAACAACCACGAACAGAGAGTTACCGTAGTCCAAACTCGGTATATATAATTATACCTGCTACACATCAGCATGTTAGCGTTGGCCACGTGAGCATGTTTGTCTTACTCTGGCAAACAGGGAGAGGACCCGGGCGAGGAGAGGAGGGAGTTTCAAAATAAAACCAGAAATAAGTGAACATAAACCCAAAACCATTTTGACAGTTTGCATGACGTCAGTATTTAGCTCAAAGCATCGGCGTCCTAGCGTGGCTGTGGACTCGTGTTTAATGTTGCTCGTTGGCTGTGGTTTGTTAACAAGTAAACCGACTGCAACCCTTTTTAATTAGCTGAATTTATTCTATTATTGTTAACATTTAATTTTGTTTCGGTGAGAACTGCCAACGACGCTGCGGCCACTTTGCCGCCGGTTTCTTGACAAAGTTCCTGACGGGAACAGTTTTTCCCACTTGGATGCTCGTAATTGCAATCTGTACAATATGACGCGACTGCGACATTAGTGCAACGCTGGGAGCCTGCCAATAACAGATATGCTATGTCTCGTTTTTGTCTTTTATTGTGAAGCACTTTGTGACATCTGACATTAAAAAGGTGCTATATATAAACATAAACCTCACTGTCTTACAACAATCTACGCAAAAGAGAGAAAAGTGAAAATTCCTGAATGATTTTATTTGTTGCAGCGATTTTTAAATCTGGAGTGCCACACGTTTGTCTCCCCCTTCTGGCAGAGAGAGTAATTACATGATGTATGCCTACGGCGAGCTCGCCCCAGGCTTGTGTTACTAGTTACAGGGGTACAGAGATATAATATTCCATTATTAAGGTAGAGAAAATGTAAAAGCTACATAGCCTACTCCAAATATTTGACCAAAAAAGCTAAAGCTACACCAACGGTTCTGCGTGTTCGTCCTCGCAGTCGATCGTTTTCTTTTATTGACTTCCTCTGAACGCTGAGTTTCTTTTTCTTTTTTTTTTTTTTAATCTGGAGCATCAGAAACGTTTCTTGGACGCTTCTCTGGTTTCACTCCTAGTTACTGTAGCCCACTCCGCCGCTGCGGTCGCTCCAGAGCCAATCGCCGCTGGCTGGCGTAAAACGCACAGCAGTGTCGCCACAGACACCGCATTTAAAAACTCGCTGTACCGCGAAATACAGAGAGATTCACCTGGCTATGTCAGCGCTGCGTGAACTCGTCTGGCTTGAATGTAACAGACGCTGATTCGTATGTACAAGTCCCGCACTCTCGCTTTAACTGTACCTTTTGATGGAGGTATTTGTGTTTGTAATGGTGCAGCGGTTCCCCATCCACCAGGATCTGTCCCTCTTTGGGTTCGTACAGCCTCTTCAGGAGGCTGACACAGGAAGTCTTCCCGCTGCCGGAGGGGCCCACCAGGGCTGTCATCTTCCCCGCCTGAAGTTCCATAGAAACTGACTGTACAGAACACGTTAATGATGTGATGATGTATCTGGGGCTTGTCCAACATTTTAAACATAATGATGCTGTAGGACACAGTGTCAAACTGTTGCTTCCAGTCGGTGACACAGTTACCTTCAGCGCTGGTTTGTCTTGGGGAGCTGAGGGGTAGGTGAAGGTGACATTTTGGAAAACAATTCTTCCCTGCAGCTTCCCCGGAGCCAACTCTCCCGCCTTCTTACACGCTGGTGTTCTGTCCAGGTAGCTGAACACTTTGGAGATGACTCCTACTGTGGACATTGTCTCTCCATAGCAATACAAAATCTCCTGTGAAAGAAAAACGGCAACTCATCAACAACAGGCATTATATAGTTTGCAACTCAAACACCCAGAAGAGATTGCGCAGCGTAAAATATTTGCATCTCCGCTCACCTTTAAATTGTTTGACATGGGCTTCTGGTACAGGAAAAAGGACACGAGATTACCGATGGTGAGGCGACCGGACGAGATGAGACTGCGGGCCTGTAACAGCATGAGTATCTTTATCCCGATACTCACCAGCTAAATGGAAAGTGCACATAGAGAGGAATCACTCACACTGCAGCTGAGCTTCAAAAACATACCAAAACAACAGAAATCTCACATGCTCCAAAAAAATGTGGGCCAAATAAGACTTCCGTACATATGTGCTACTGGAGCAGCACATATGTACGGAAGCCAACTCCTGCCAAGAAAAGAAGAAAAACAGGTGAAATGTTAAAAAAAAAAAAAAAAGACAAATGTAAAAATATTTATGGCAAGTCAAAATTATTAGATACAAAGTCAACATTTTTGCTATCTCTCAATTTGACTTCCTATCTCAAGCGGTAGAAGATGGATGGTTGGATCTCATAACGTTGAGTTATAAGTTAATATCTCGTAGGTTCAGATAATTATCTCAACATTAGGACTTAATGAGTGAAAGACGCAACTTACTGTGACTATCTCAAAACTATAACTTCGTATCTCATATGTTTAACACGGAAAATCAAACACTTCACAATTTCATAATTCAAGGATATTTATTATGACTAAGTATATCACAATTCTTAACCTTGTATGTCAAAAGTCTGACTTCTCCAATAATTTTGACTTTTTAATTTTTGACTTACTATCTCATATTAGTATCTACTGACCATGTGTATTTATATTTCTGCTACCCCTAACTTTTCATACATATCTTTTTCTCTTTTCCTGGTGGGAATGGGCCTCCATATTTATGTTCATACGAGTTGAAAGCTCAACATTTTCTCTTGCTTCCTAGATAAGTCAACTCATACGATCCGCGGACGCACGCCACTGCCATCTTACCCTCCGTATTAAGAGGAAGACTGCGCTGTAGATTCCCGAACGTCTCTTGACTGTGCACATCTCGTCCAGAGCCTCATTATACCTCCTCAGTTCATCTTTCTCTGCTCTGAAGCTGCGGACCGTGCGAATCCCACTGATCGTCTGGAAAGCCAGGTCTTTGTTCTGAGCGTGGCAGTCCTGGAGCTGATCCTTCAGCTCCTGTTGGACAAAGGATACAGACTGATTCAGTAGCAAGAAAGTGCACATGAGCAGACTAGGGTCGCCAACCGTCCCGTAAAATACGGAATCATCCCGTCATTGGAAACTAACAGACGTGTGCAAGTTCAGTGCAAGTCTATGGGAGAGAAATATTACAGGTGAGACTATTAGGACAGGGCGATTTGTTTGACATAAAGGAAACCCTCCTGCTCTGTTGCCCCTCAGCCTGTCTGTCATGTTGTTCCACGACCCAAACAGAGCAGCAGCGAGAGGTGCGTAGAAACAGCTGTTTGCGGCCCGCGCTCTCTCTCCTTTCTGTCTATACCTTCACAATAAATTGCCTTTTCGTCGACGTTAAGTGGTTTTGTTGGCAATCGTCCGCGCCGAATTTACCTTGAGACCCTTTTTTATTTATAAAACATCTCAAATAATGAAGTTAACTATGTGAGGGCCTTTGTATATCAACCATACAGGAAAATGTAGGATTTATGAATGAAGTTTGGTGAGTAAGCAGAAAACACGGCTCTTACCACACGCCGCCAATTAATGTCCTCTCTCATCCCACACTGGATCATCATAGGTCAGTTTCTCATACAGAGAAACCGACCTTTTTTGTTTGAATGGATAATTAGAAGCTTGATTACATAACTTTGTTTGTTACTTATCTGAGAATTAAATACTTTAAAGGCTGAATTCTTGTTTGCTGGTTGTTAATACATATTCATTGATCTACTGTTGCCCATTCAGAGGAGTCCAGGGCCAATCTCATCACACCTACCTTGTACCAGGTGATGTATTTGTTCTGCACGATGGCCAAGAGCGGCATCTCTATGCAGGTCAGCACAGTGAGCTCCCAGGACAGGTTTAACATCACTGCAAGCATGAGGCAGGTTTTTACCGTGCTGCGAACCAGTGCGTTGGCGTTCAGTGCTACTGTGCGGCCCATCCTGTCCACATCCGAGTGCAGGCGGGAGGAAAGACGTCCTGGGTGGTGAGAAGGAGAAAAGGCCCAGTTCAAGACCATTAACTGGCAGATAAATGTGCGCGGAGTTTCAGTGTTTGTTACAGATTATGGAGGAAAAATTGAAAGCTTGGTCCCTCTTTCCAGTAAAAACTCCCATGGTCAATAAGCTGTAACTAATGACTTTATTAATAGGTAATAAATCATAAAATAAGTCTTTATGAATCTGCATGGACAAACTCTTCTGTCCTTTTTGCCTAGGGCCCCTCAGTTCCAATTAAGACAGATCTTGGTAAAGCACACGAGGATATTTTAGATGTCCTCTTCCAACATGACAATGCCCCCTGTGCACAGAGCCAAGTCTATGAAGAAACGGTTTTCCCAGTTTGGTGTGGACGGCCTTCACAGAGCCCCAACCCCAACCCCATTCAACGCCTTTGGGATGAACAGGAATGCCGACCTCAGCGTTGGACCTCACTACGGGTGACCCCGAATAGTCGAAGATTCAATGCATCGGGTGTAATGAAACGAGGATCATACCATTTTGGCAATATGGGGGTGCTCGATGTCTAATTTCACACAGAACTGCTGGTTTTGTCCGGTTATATTAAGTTATATACAGCCTTTAATTCTGATAATGCTGTAAAGAAAAAACGTGAAAAGAACGAAGCGTTCAATGAATACTTTTAACGTGTGTGCGTGTATAAATCCAACCACCCCTGTGACAGATTTAACTTTCACGTTCCCTGATCCGTGACAGTCGAGGAGCATCTTGGCAGCAGGGATTACTTTAACAATGTCTGGAATAAGAAAATGTAAAGTGTGGATGCACTTTGAAATGGTAAAAGATGATCCAAAAAAATTTAAATGCAAGTTGTGCCAACGGCTCATGTCCTACCACTCAACAACAAACATGGCTTTCCACTTATAACGGGTACGTTTCCAATAAAGACGGTACACTCTTTCATATATAATGGCGCTTTTAATTTACGGATAGCAATATCATAAATTGGGACTTAAAATATGTTCGTCTTTTTTCTAGATCCACCCACAGTATCAGACTGACAACGGCAGTTCATCTAGTGGTAGTAACGTTACGGGAGCTGCGCCAAAACTTAATTTAAATTCGCAAAATGTGAAATGCAAATTCTGTCTGCAGTCAGTGTGTTCTGTTCCTCTTTAGGCAAATGTTTGTTTAGGTTTACTTATCAAAATGTTCTTTTATATATTTGTATGATGCTCTGTATTTCGATCGCGGCTTTAAAATGTTATGAGAAAACGTTTTACCAATGTTTATCCACCACGTTACCTTTTATTTAAACCTAAACAAGAAAGCCATTGTCAGTTCGGCACGCTAACGTTTTGGTCGCGTTATTAAAAGTTGTGGCTGTGTGCCCCTCCCAACCCATTCACACACACACACACAGGTGATTCGACTATCAGTCAACTATCGCCTGCAGCCAAAACCTGGTGAGAAATCTTCCCAGAAGACATGTCCACCAATCACCTACGACATGCTCGTCTGCGTGTGTCCACGAAAACAACAGGCAAGGCACGTGTTTACGGTGTTCCCCTCACCAGGGTTGTTGTCCTCCTCAAAGAAGTGCACTTCCTGCTGCAGGAGGGTGTGAAACAGCAGATGCTTCAGTCTCTTGTTCAGTCTGGCCAGGGCGCACATAAATATGCCTCCTCTCAAGCCGGAGAACAGAGCGCTGTTAAGATGCAGACATTGAAGATTATTTTTCAAATCCCATTTTTCGAACCACAGGGGATAAATAATTATGTTTTTGTTATTAGGGAAACCAAAAAGGACACGGATGTATACAAACAATTCAATTGCGTCACCTTCCAATAGAGACAAGGGCCAGCTGTCCAATTGCATAAGAGAAGCTGGTTGAAAGCACTTGACCTCTTAGCATATCAATTACGCTCCCCTGGTACAATGGGATGAATGTATCACCTGTTAGGAAAGACACAGATTAGCCCAACAGGAAATTATACATACAATATTTCTGTGATGCGAGTATTTAGAGGGGTCTTAATTAGTTTTACTTTAAATTGAAATGCATTGAAGCTACAATAATACTGAGGATGCCTTCCAAATATCACAGTTGCTTTTACTTCGAAACCCACATGCATTTTAAGTTTTACGGGTTGTAGCATTTTCTCTGCCAGTTTTCCCCCCAACAGGAGGAGGCTGGCGATATTCTATGTTTCTCTTATTGTTATCAAATCCAATGAATGTTATCTACTAAAAAGTATTCTGTGTGTATCCAAAGCCTGATGTGTCTCCTTCCTCTGGGCCACAGAGCTCCGTTGTTGTCCAAAAACTATTACAAACCCCCTCAGCGAGCCTCACTGTCGTTCCTTCATCACCATGAACACACACACTGTAGTTTATTCTGACTGAGTCCCCCCACACACAGACACACCGTCCTGCTGCACAAAAACACTCACTAGAGCTCCAAATGTGCATCCACCGCTGAAAATAGTCCCCAACAAATGCACTGCATTTCCACTTGTTCGAGGAGCATTTGCTAAAAACAGTGAGCAGCTGTTTTAAGAACATACTGAGCCTTTTTTTTTAATGTAACTATATATTTTTGACCTATTTATAAATATTAACATCTTCAGTGGGAACCAATGGGCTTGGGGCTAAGATCCACAGACAGGAAAGCATTGAGAGACGGACTTTTCATTTGATTTGTTGACCACAAGAAATATATAACCTTATCCTTAAATAGAGTTAGTTTTCTTCTGAAAATGGAATTATGTTGTAGATACAGTATATAAAGTTTAGCTAATAAGGCATGTGTACCATATGAAATATAGTGTATACCGTAGCTGTCAATCTTTCACTTACAGATGACACCTAAGATGAGGAAACTGAACGCTGCAATAAGGTAAAGGGTGTCTGGTCTGAAGTATTTCAGCATCCTCCTAAGCAACTGCCTGGCATCCAGTTTACTGTTGTCCTTTGTCGTCTTTCCATCACCAGAGAGGCCCTTTTCCCAAACCGCGCAGGCCAGTGACGAGGACACCGGGCCCAGTAGCAGCATGCTGAGGTCCGGAGATGGTCCCATGTAAGGCTCCGAAGAAGGCGCCATAAGGATCCGTCCACTTTCAAACACAGGGGAAAGAAGGCTGAGGAGCACGACCAACCTGCGGAGCACGGCCGGGGACTTTCCGTCAGTCAGTGTGGAGGTGAAAACATGGAGAGTGGCCCACCTCACTGCCCCAAAGGCCCACACACCTGCCAGCCCGCCACAACTGGAGCAGTTCAGCAGCACCAGTCCGGCCCACAGTGCCAAACACAGCACCGTGTCGAATAGAAAAATGAACAATCCACATGTCGCCACTTCCCTCATTTCCGTTTGGTGGACAGTCAGACAGCAAAAGGCTGAATCGGATCCTAGAATGACAAATATCTCTGTTATACAGTCTACTGATGGTGGAGCCAGTGGTGGAAAGGACATTTACTCAAGTACTGTACTTAACTACAACATTGATATACTTGTACTTTATTCAACTATTTCCATTTTATGCTACTTTATACTTTCATAAGAAATAAACAAATGTACTTTTTTCCATCTTCAAACATCTATTGGCTATTATCTCAGCACCACTGTATTACAGAACAACACAATAATGTGGATACACAGTATATCTTGTTTGTGAGAAGTTATGTTCATGTCTGACAAATTACTAATTGTATTTTTGGTGTCTTATAAGTTCATGTGGGCTGGGCGCTTGCATGTGCAATAAATAACGTAACTAACTGACTAGAAACAATCCATTACAAGTAAAGTAAAAGTCCTGCATTCATAACTGCACTGAAATAGAAGTGCAAGAGTATTTGGAGAAAAATGCATCCAAATATGAAAAATACAAGTACTCACTAGACAGCAAAATGGCTATACCGATTCATTAGCATGACATAACATACAACAGAAATACTAGTTTAAGTGGTTTAAAAGTGAAGTAACTGACAGAGCTTGAGACAATGCATACAGGTGACGTTACCAACCACACAACAAAATCATTACTTTTCTGTTAGTAGTCTGGTGTGGAAATATTAGTATTGTTAACTAAGCATTATTAGTTAGCTGATTTTCCACAGCGCGCATGGGAAAAGGTCAATAGTACCTGTAACATTAGAACCTATCATTTTAACCGACATAACGTTACACTAGCTAACTTTGTTTTTGTAGCTTTTGGTGTGTTAAGTAACGTTGCTAAAGCTAGCTAGCGTTAGCAAACAACTCCGATGACACTTCGTAATAACACGTCTGTCCTTGCTGCTGTTTAAACGTTTGGCTGGACAACCCTGTGACACATTAACGTGTCCATGAGGTTGAGGTTACCCTGCTTAATTCGGACGACCTACCGTGTTTTTGTTTCACCCCCCCCCAGCGGTGCTGGGTTAGCTAGCGTTAGCTATAACGGCTGAGGCGTTTACTTTTAGTTTCACTTTCCGTTGGGTGACGCACGGTTAGCCTGTATCTACCGCGCACACCCGAAACAAGGAGATAAAACGCGACACAGCAAACGCGGGCCTCATTTTAATTAATTTCTTCCTTTTTTCTGTCGTAAGTAAGGCAGTTTTGAAACTTGACGCTTCCACTTTGCCCGCTAAACAGACTCGACGGCAGCCCGTCGTGTCGCATTGCGGCCACACGATGGCGCCAGTTCCCCAACAAGCCGTCTTTCAATAGCAGCAGTTGAGGGAGAAGTACTCAGGTCAAAGTAAAACAGGCAGTACCACGGTGTGGAAATACAAGTAGTAACGTAACAACATTGGATTATAAGTATTCAGGGGTGGAACGTAATCACAGACTGAATCAGAATCAGCTTTCCTGCCAAAGTAGGTTCACACGTACACGGAATTTGCTTTGATACAATAAATATAAAGAATGTAAGTTACTGTAGTTCAAGAATCATAACTATAAAATTGACAATAAGATATTAAAAAATGTAAGAAAATAATAAAGAATATGTACAATTTGACTGCTTTTTTAATTAATAATCTGTATAAAGAATATACATCTATTCATGTACAATTTTGAGGTACTTGTACTTTACGTGAGTATTTCCATTTTATGCTACTTTATACTTCTATTCCACTACATTTTAGAAGCCAATATTGTATTTTTTAATCCACTACATCTAGGCTATTTAACAGCTTTAGTTACTAGTTACGTTGCAGATTCAGATGGGAGATTTTGAATGCAGTGCTACATCACAATCATACATCATAATGTATTTGTTGACTATATTTTGCTTTATTAATCTGAATCTGCAAAGTACTTAGCAAAGTACTTCGAAGAAATGTAGTTAGGTAAAAAGTACAATATTTGCCTCTGAATTGTAGTGAAGTAGAAAATGCCGAAAATGGAAATACTCAAGTAAAGTACCTGTTTAAAGACTAAACATACTTCCACAACTACAAAACAGTGGCATGATATAGTCTGAAACTTGTGTCTCTTCTATGGAAACAGCCATATATATATATATATGTATATATATATTTTTTCATTTATAATGTATAATAACTTTAGTATTGTGTCAATAGAACATTTCTTCAAGTCTCCTCAAACCAATTACTGTAACTGCAAAGCATGAGAATCTGCCACCCAGTTTGAAGACATTGTAAAAACACATCTTGTGTATTTTCTTTTATTTTCTTTTACCTTTTTATTATTTCACATTGGCCCTGACATGTTTTGTAATTTCGTAGCTGCGGTGTTTGTTATTCTCCCTGATATTTTCCTGTTTTTCATTATTCAAAGAGTTGTTGAAGAAAAAAGAAAAAAAAAACAATGGCATGGTCTGATAACACAATAAAATATGAGGGACGCATCATTTGTTTGTTTGGCCATCTTCAAAACTTGAGTATGCAGGACCAAAACAGCTGATAATTAGGGAAGCGGAAGTATTGTTCAGCATCAATGAACCATATTGTACAGTACAAACTGTGTGTCAGTGATGCATCAGTGCCCTGTGACCTCTGATCTCTCTGCATTACGTAGGCCTACATACAAATATTAAGCCCAGAGCCACAGGAAACACCCAGTGCTTCCTTGCTTGAACGCTATCCTGCCTCGGGTGTGCTGTAAGTTTGCGATCATTTGATTTAACATATATCAGGAATAAGCGGCATGATGATGTCAACTGAAATGATGAAAGGCTTTAACAGATTAGGTAAAAATGATTTGGAGTTTGGCCATGTCAGTCCGATCCCATGCGGCGCTCCAGTACATGTTGGACACTAGCACATCCTGTACTGTTTAAAGAGAAGTACTTTTTAATTAGTGCAAGAGGGCAAAATCCACTGCTGTTGATGTCCGATGCTCTGTTAGTACCTCACGCATGTATCCACTAAAGAAATGTTTCACACTCAAAAAATTCATACCAAAGACAACTTTGAAATTTAAACATTTATTTTCCCCCCTGATCATAACGTGTATGTAAAGCATCTATAGCAAAGGTATAATTTGGCCAAAAGCAAGACAAGTCTCAAAATATTACTAATAAATCCTCTCATCGCTGAGAAGCCTCTGGTTTACTGCAATATAGCTCATAGCTGAAATGTATATTTCATTTTCAGTCACATCTGACATAAAATAGCTTTGTCCAAACCTGTACAGGTGGTGTGATAGTAGTGTCACAGTTCATCTCTCTGATTGGAACTGAAGGTAAACTCAGTCACAGCGTCATAACACGTGTGTGAACACACGTGAGCTGCTGACGGTTTCAGTGCCTCTCAAAATATTCCTCCCCATGAAATGCTTCCAACCGCCGACAAGCCGACATTCGACAAGAAATCATCTGCTTCTATCCTCCTGAAACGGTAGTTATATAAAAAGGCACTGTTCCATTAAGGAATGAAAAGCAAAGGAACAAAAAAGATGAATTACTGCTTAAACAGTAGAAAATCATTTTCCGCATGTGACAATGAATATAAAACTGATTCAACCTTTTTTCTCGTTGTGTCTGCCTTCAATGATCTAAAATAACCCATGGTCAGCAACATGGGTGTAATGTGCTCAGCATGCTGTGTTTAATGCCTTCACGAGACATAAGAAGTTAATTTGACTGCTTTAAAGATAATTATGTCAAAAAGACCCACGAAAGCAAGCACACTCATTTCCTATATTCTGTTCTGACTGATTAAAGGCCTGCTGTCTATTGATAATCAAACACAAGTCTGGTGATATTCTATATTTTTCTTATGGTCAACAAATCCCATGGAAAGACCAAAACCAACAATGAATGTATCTACTAACAAGTGTGTATGACAGCCTGATGGATCTCCTTCCTCTGGGCCGTAGAGCTCCATCGTTGTCCAAAAACTGTTAAATGCACATAAATGAGCCTCACTGTTGCGCTGGGTGACGTGTTCCTTCATCACCATGAACACACACACTGTAGTTTATTTTGACTTAGTCCCTCACACACTGTCCTGCTGCCCCAAACGCTCAATTGTGGATTCATCCGCCTCTGAAAATAGTCCCCAGCAAATGTACCACGTCCTCCTGTTTGGGCAGAATTTGCTAAAAACATAACATTTGGATTCAGCCAAAGAAAGCCCTGGGAAATATGTAGTTTTTAGTCTGTATTGTTTAGGTTGCTGCTGGAACTATCGGTAGAAAGAAAATAGTTCCCACATGAAAATGCTCACAACAAATCTGTGGGTTATCTTGAGTAACCGGGGTCATGACTTCTGGAAAGAGACGTCTCGAGATGTTGAGTTTTTCAAATGTATTGTTTTGGCGCTTCGAGCGCCACAAGCCGAGCGCCATAGAGTCCCATTACATTTTTAAAAATGCAGTCGTCTTTACGGCCGATATCTGGGTGAACTGTCCCTTTAAGGTGGTCATCTCTTGAGACACTGAGTTGAGGAATATTATACCAGTTCATATTGCATTTTCAATATGAACTGACCAGGACTCGCCCGGTTCCAGACCTCTGAATAACTGCACATAGGTCTGGTGCAGTGCCCAAAGACAGCTATTTATGCCACTTGGAGAAACATTCGAACCAGTCAGAGCTTTTTAGGCGGGATTACGAGCGGTGACGTCATCTTTCTTTATAGCTACAGCCATGATAATTAGCGACAGAAAATGTCTGAAGGCTGAACAATCAAGTGAAAGGCACAGTTCCTTTCACCCTGTTCGGTTAATCCGCTAACACGTTGCTGGTTTCGGTCTTCTGAGATTTGTTGGCAATAAAAAAAAATAGAGAGCTATATAAAACATCTTTATCCTTTAACTCCTCATAATTAAGTACTCTCTGGGAGTGACTTCATGCTCCATTGCGTTTTCCGCACTCTGATTTCACCCATTTATTATGCTACTAAATTTGCTTGGAATTTGATCACGACCACTTGGCCTACTGAATCATACTCGCTTACCTACTCAGACCCATTGCTTGTGTCTGTAAGCCCATCATATACTAAAGCACCACTCCAGCAAACATCTAGAAAGCATTTTGAGTGACTTCTTCAACAGAGGATCATGTATGTGTTGTGGCTTGTTGATGTGAGATACCTCATACATGACAGACTGTGGGATCACACAGCTGAGATCAGCAGCATTTTACAATAAATGGCACAATCACGTTGTGGTTGCAAGTGCACATCTGTTCATTTTGGTACGTAGAATCAAGTGTCCAAACTTGGGCAACCTGTGCAATTTATTCATAGTGTTTGTTTAGACTTTTATGGCGTACCAGATGGCGGGAGTCACACGAGGGCAATTCAGACCAGGTCGGGTGAAGTGCCATTCAACCACAGAAAAGCCAACATTGCAACATCTGGTGCACAAAGCAAGGTGGTGCAAACATTAGGAATTATTCACACAACTGTTTGACCCAGAGTGTGAGGTGTGTTGATGGGACACTTTGGTATTTTTCAACCTGGACCCTATTTTCCCATGTTTTTGTGTCTAAGTGACTACTTTTCTGTACCGTTCTAGTCTTCCGACTACTCAAAGCGCTTGCACACTACATATCACAGTCACCCCATTTACACACATTCATACACTGATGGCAGGAGCTAACTGCCCATCAGTACAAAGTGATCTAATCATTCTCACACACTCACACAAGGGCGAAAGCACAGCCCTCGGGAGCAATTTGGGGTTCAGTATCTTGCTCAAGGACACTTCTACACGTTGGCTGGATGGAACCGTCAATGTACGTCCACTAAAAGTGCTTGTTTTTGCCACCGACAGGCTCAGGTTGTTATTCTAAGTGTCTGACAACATTCTGGAAAGGATCCCTACAGAGACAGACCTGTATATTAAAGAGTAAGATCTGGCTGTTTCCAGTTAAAAAAAAACGATCTTATGATCCTATAAAGGTCTATCTCTGTGGGGTCCTTTGCAGAATGTCGTCAGACACTGAGAATAACGAGCGCTTTTAGTGGAGGCACATTGACGGTGCGCTCTCGCTCAATACCGGATCAGTTTCAAGAATTGTTGACACAGAAACATGGGAAAATAGGGTCCAGGTTGAAGAAAAAAAAAAAACAACAACAAAGTTTCCTTTTTAAGGGTGACACACAGTGCGAGGAGGTTCAGACGCTGGTGATATACTCTGCCCCGTTGGCTGACGCCTTGTCTTTGTCTCCCTCTGTGGGCACGCTGCTGTACTGACAGCCAGGAGCTACGTCAACAGCAGGTCTCGCTGGTTCAGGCAGTGTGGATGGCTGACCCTGCTTTGACGCCTTCCTGTCCCTTTTATCCAGCCAGCAAAATGACACCATGAGGAAGGTGGCGGATGAGGCCACGACGGCGCTGCAGGCAAAGAAGACGTGGAAGAACTGGCCTGTGCTGTCAATCAGGACTCCTACATCAACAACAACAACCACAACAACAATCATCAATGAAAATGTCATGTTTTATCTTTTCTTGGTAACATTTTATTTTAAGTGTCCTACATTTTTCTATATTTTCCTACAAAATAACTAATATAAATTCAGAAGAAGGTTCCTAATTAAATTTAAATGGGAGTCTCTTAATAAAATTCTAACTACAATACTTTCCAAGACCTTTCTAGGACACATGTATACGCTCTAGTTAATCCCAAATAATAATGTGTTTTTGTTTTTGTAGGAAACTTTATGGGGAATTATGAGAGATTTATGGACCCATAAAATAAAGCGTCACCAATTTGTAAAAATAGTTTCTCTTCTACAGCTGAGAGGTTCCCTTGAGCATAAACAGGTTAAGCCACACATTATGTACATGTGCATTCTTTGTTAATAACTTAGCCCTTTTTTCCAGGTGCGTGTGATCACACGGAAGAGCAAACCAAGTCAGATTCAGTGCTTGTTAAAGTGGTTCTGTTGTGACTTGTATCTGTGGTTACATCACTGGCCGGATATATAAGCACGCCTGTCATTTGAGACAGAGGGCCTCTGCCCTTTCCCCACTCTGCTGCCACTCAACTCCACTCCTCCAGCATGAAGCCGACTTGTTTCTTTGGTTCGCCGTGTAGCGGCCAAATTGACTGAGAACATGCTGATATTTACGGCGACGGTGTTTGTGAATCTATTTCAGTGTGCTTTTGGCATTTCGGAATTTATGGTCGGCAGCAGAGGCGGACAGAAACGACGCAGCGAGAAACTGGGCTGAGCTTCAAGGTCGTCCCTAATGGCCCGACACAAGCACGTCGGATTTTAACTGTTAATATTTATCAGAGGCAGAGCCGCTCTCTGGAGGTTTCCATTATTTCACTGCCTTTCAGAGAACACAGAGGTGGTCAAGCTCAGCGCATAAGTGGCAATCACCGTCTTCCATGATATTCGGTTAAGAGGACGGCTAATAAACGTGTTTAAAGAGAAACTATAGGCTAATGTGACTAGTTTGAACTTGGAAATTCATGCGGCGCACAAAGGAAGTAAAACATTCAAATAAACTGCAGATGGTGGTGAGACAGCCTGAAGAAGATCTTGGAAAACCAACAAAAGGCAGTATCATAACATTGTTGATCCATGTCCACCTGTTCACATATTGTATGATTTTACTTTTAGTACAAAACAGAAAAGTCCGTTGGTTTCTTGTACTTCTATACTTTAAGATGTAGTGTGGGACACAGCGGGCTTTTACTGTTTTTTTTAACCAATGAACCAATTCTACCTCCAGAGCAGCTCTCCCAAGAATAAAACCTTATTTCAATCTGCCTGAAGCCTAAAAAAAACCCCACGCTGAGGCAAATTCTATCTAGATGTATGGACTATAATGCCAGTGTGTCCTAATTTACCACCATATTGTTCCTCTCCATCTCTGAATCTCCGCTCTCCCTCTGTGTTTCCCTTACCTGCCAGTGGAGGCCCAATGAGCAGCGTGATGCTCTCCATGATAGCGAGCAGGCCCAGAGCTGAGGGGAAGCGGCTCATCTCCACTATATCCATGAGGACAGTGAACATCAGGGAGCCCACCACACTCATGGACAGCCCGTAGATCGCCACATACGTGAGCAGGACAGGGAAGCTGGGCCCGATGCAGCAGATACTGTTACTGAGGCCGTTGACCAGCAAAGCTGCGGCAAAAACGTAAATGTGTCGCCCTTTGAACCACGGCATGTTGACGATGATGCCGAAGGGAGGCCGCACCGCGATGTTTACGATACCCAGGATGGAGAGCAGCAGCGCGGCCCGGCCCTGCTCCATGTTGTTGGCGGTGGCGTAGGGAACCAGATACACCAACGGCACCACAAAACCGAGCATCATCCAGGTGATGCCGATGGCATACACACAGTAACGCGAGTTGTTGCAGAGCTGATCAAAGGCCATGTGTTTGGACAGGGCAGCCAACAGGTCGCTCCATGTCGTTCTCAAACACCCCTTTACCTTCCTCACATTTTCCTCCTCGGGCGGACGGGGTCCGTGGTTCATCAGTGGCTGGCCTCGATACTTGCGGGGCTGGAGGGGCCTCATCACCGCTCCGCACACACAGCAGTTAAGCAGAACAGCCCCCAAAACAAGGAAACTTCCCCTCCAGCCCAGCTCTGTGTGGAGGTAGTTACCCAGGACAGGTAGCGTGCACAGTCCCAGGGCCGTTCCCGTGGAGGACATGGCGTTGGCAAACGCACGACGACGCACAAAGTAGTGCCCGAGGATTGTCACAGCTGGTTGGAAGCTGAAGCAGAAGCCAAGTCCTGTAACGATTAAAGAAGCATTCAGAATGGCACCACATCAGGGACAGCATTGTGTTTATTGATTTAATATAATATGTATATATAGAAAATGTGGAGTACGTATGTCAGGACGAATCTCTCCCATCCCAATTTGAAGTATCCTGAACAACAACACTCGGCTTTAAAGGTCTGTTTATTACAACTTGGGTCTTATTTTCGTACTTTTTCATGATTTTATGATGATTTCAATCTGAAATAATACGATTGTGCTCGTCAAGTAAATTACTGAGATCTGGGAACAAAGTGATCGTCGCTAAAAAGAAGTCAGATGGGGCAAGAAACACAAATATTCAGACCCATCAGGCAGTTTTAGACAAACCCCCGAGGTCAGCTAAACCTATTGGAAGAGAAAAGAGAAGGCAAACGATATAATTATTGTCAACTGTCTGTCGTAAACAGCGATCAGTTTCCAAAAAGACATCCTCGATCACTTTTGACCCACTGTATTTACTGTAGTTGTGCGTGCGCAAAGTTTTCCTAATGAGGCATTATTACCAACAATTCAGGTGCGCTCACGCTCAGTTTAACCTCCAAACAAAGCGGTTTAAACTGTGAGTTTGTCTACAACTTGTGTGAACATCTGATTCGTGTTTCTTTCTTTCCTGTCTCGTCGTAGTGATGGCGCCATATTTCCAAATCTCAGCAGTGACTTTAACCAGTACGATTTTTGTCTATAAATAAAATGACTATGAAAACTACACTAAAGTTGTTATAGACTGGAACTATCCTTTAAGTTTAAAATGGGTTTTATTGTTCCTAAGTTTAAAGCTGCAAACATAATTGTGCTTTATCAAAGGCTATTTGCACATGGAGCAACATTAGCTTTCATTTGGAGTCATGTTTTTGCCCTGTTGAATGTAGGTCCAATATTTCTGGTTTGGTGGCCGCCAGCCCCTGAGACTCTGTTTTCTGGGCAGCTAGTGTAGCGTTGTGTGTGACCACGCTCATCAAGTGTCAGCTGGGATAATAAATCCGTTGAATGTTTGCTGCTGACCTGTAATGACCCCAGCTGTGACGTAGAGCTGGCCGATGGACTGGGTAAACGAACTGGCAGCCATGCCAAGCCCACTCAGGACCCCGCCCAACATGACTGTCGCTCGGCAACCGAATCTCTCCACCAACACGCTACAAAAGGGACCTGTGGACAAAATGTAATGCTCTTAGTTTAATTTAGAGCGGCGCGGAAATGGGCAAAGGCTCACATTTTCTTAACCCTGCAGCAGGTTTCACATGTGTTCGGCTGTAATCTGTAACGGCTGAGTGAAAGTACTGAAAGCACGGCTTAAAATGTGTTTGCTCTCTTAGTCTATGATAAAATCCATGTGTGCACAGGGTGTATAACTGAAGTGTAGTGGTTGGTTGCCCGATGCAACTGCGAGTGCAATAAAATGTCATCACGTCAGCGTGAAAATATATCGCGTGCTGAACAAGTGTTCCCGTCTCTACCGTGTCGTTTCGCCTCAATTGCTGCTCATGAATAATCTCGGCCTGAAGAGGAAGTTTCACATTCTGTATTCTGAAGCCTCGGTGCTAAACACAGCGGGCTATATTGGTTAAAGGTCACCAACAGAGGCGGTAAATTCAACACGCACTGGCGGTGCCTTTGTTGTCAGGGCAACAGGGCTGCAAGGGACTGATGGGGATAATACCTGGACCTGACAGAGCCTATGTACACCAAACACAAGTGTTTAAAAGAGCAACTTTTCACTGAGGTTTCTCCTGAAGTCGCCTCAAATCCAGATAAAACATGTTCCCCACCCGGTTTGAAAACATCACAATTATCACGATCCTGCGTCTACTTGTCTTAGGCGGTGTCCGTACTTTACTTTTAGGTCAACCACCGTTACAGTTGCACTTGCCGCTGAATCGATTCTTCAACCCCCAAATTTCACAGGGAGTTTGGCTGCGTTCATCACCGCCTTGTGATGAACACTGGCTGATGAGCGGCTCAAGCTTCGCCCAGCTTAATGAAGATAAACCTGAGGCTCTTGTCACATTTCGGTCAGCTCAGGAAAATCTCTAAGATCAAGGCATTGCTGTGTCCAAACACCACGAGAACTGTGTGCGATTTTCACACACACACACACACACACACACACTGTTGTAGCTCCATATACTCCTGAACCGGTAAAAGGCTCTCTACTGTACATAACTTTACTTTGTTGCAGCAGCTTAAAGGACAAGTCTGGTGTTATTCTAGATTTCTCTTAATGTCTACAAATCCCCAGACCAAAACACCAAAAATAACAACGTGTGCCTGAAGGCATAAATCTCTCTGAAACGGCTCACAAACATATGATTTATTTTAAAAAGGCTCACTAATCAGCTGATCTAAATATTTCATCATTTGAAATGTACCTATTATCCCGCATATCTAATCATAAAAGTTACATTTTGATTCCATAATGCATTTTCTTTTTTAATGCTGAAGACCAATTCAGGGGTCTTTTCATCATAAATCAGAGATAAATTAAACACAACGAGAGAAGGCCTAGACACACGTGTCCAAAACTGATCAAAGAATGTTACAATATTGGAATACATAAAAGAGCGGGTATATTTATATGTGGGGGGGGGGATCCAGAGGTTGAAACATGTTAATAATTCATAACTGACCCGCGCCACACGTGAGACAAAACCCTAAACAAAACAAAATTCTAAGCAGCGTAAACGCAGCTTAGAGTTGTGTTTGGAGGGAGGTGGAAGCAGAGGAATTTGAGTTTGATAGCACTGCGGTGGCACCGACCAGTACTGATTCTTTTGGCGCAGGAGGTGATAACAGAGCACCGCCCACAGGCAAACAACACTTCATACGGCACTGCATGTGAACAGAAACTTCTTCCTCTTCTTTTTTAGAAATAAATCTCAACGATAAGAGGGCGCTCATATTGAAAAACGGTTAATATTCCTATTTTTGAGAATTGTTGCTGACAAACTGGGAGCGAAGATGTGGTAGAAAGAGGAGGAGGAACGTTATGAAACCAATCTGATAACATAACTGACTTTTACCCACACTTTGCTCTGCCTGAAAACAACAGTTGTCGATATTGCACTTTAAATGTTGACATGATTGGGTAACACCTTATGTTATTTGCTTCTACCCTACCACCACGATATCCACTAACATCTCAAAAAAAAAACAAACCCTGTTTCTGTTCCCTCTAATATATAAAGTCTCCTGGACTGAGTTACAGGGCCAGACTATCCGCATTCCTTCCGGATAGTCTATCCGAGGGTTGGATATCCTGTGCAATTACTGCCAGCACGCCAAACTCGTTTCTCTGTTAGAGGAAATCTCTTGAAGGCACAGTAAACAGGGTGCAGCAGCACAAAAACCTACTTGTCCTATAAATCGACATTCTGCTTTACAGACAGACGGGAAACATAAAAGGTACCAAAATAAACAACAGGCATAATTAGTTATTGTATAGCTGACGGGTAGCCACACATTCACCTTGCTCGTCTATATTGACTGTATATGCCCTTGCACAGCCGACACTACTTCCCTGTTTCATGCAGGTTACATAATGCACTGTTTAAGGAAGGAAGTTGACCTTACTGACTGGTGAGATAGCCCCGTTGCGCAGCACATGGAGGACTTGTGCACTGACAAAGCTCCATGAGAGGATAAAGTATTGTTTTTGCCATGATCGGCACATATGTGTCTATTACACACAAGGAGTGGTGGAGCGTGTACTGTACAGTTTTGAGGTCGTTTACTTGAGTATTTCCATTTTATGCTACTTTATACTTTTACTCCACTACAGTTCAGCGGGAAATATCGTACTTTTTACATCACTACATTTATGTGACAACAAATAAATGATGATGTATTTTCATAGATTAAGATACTGAGCAGTGTGTAAAGTGGTAATTACAGTATAACAGCAAACGCTCAAACATAGTGTAACAGTAACACAAACAGACGAGAGCCATAAAGTCAGTAGCTCAGTGGTCAGAAAGCTAACTTTGTCAGTTACACAGCAATAGCTATCAAATGTTGCTAACGTTTGCCACCATAAGCTGCTGGTCATACCAGACCAGGTGAGGCTGTAGCAGCAAAGCCCCTGAGGGTATTGAAGCGTGCATTGTATTGTTCATGAGTTCAACTCTTTATCTGTAAAGGAAGCTACATAGTAACAGTTTACAAGCTTGGATCATTATTTCTTTGTAACCCTGAATTCTTGATGCGGAGAGTGCTCGAGTCCTCTTGGGCTGTGGGAAATAAGCGGGCCACAGTTTCTCATGGGATAATCGTCTTCAAATCAACACCAACACAGCAAGACAGTTTAAAACACACTCAAATTCTCTCTCTCTCGGGTCTCACATTTCCCCCGTACGCCAACAGCAGGTAGGAGCTCAAATTACCCCGAGGCTAGGGGGGTATTAAAGGGCAAGGGCTAATATTAATAGTGTTGTGTGTGATAATTAACTGCAGGAGTGTTAATGATAAAACTCTGCAAAAGACGACAATGTTAGTGGAATTATTCCAACAACAAAAAATATATAGCGTACCACAGCGTATCATAGTTTAATTAAACAACATAAATGAGTAAACTTGAGAAATTAAGGGTACACATTAACTAAATAGAGAACTAACTAAAGCCCAGTTTATTTCGCGGTCTGCCTACTTTACCTCCCGCATGAAGCACTGACGTCATGATGGAGGGCACCCAGGAGGTTTCGCTGTTGGAGGCGTGGAAATCATTCTGCAGGTCGGTGTAGAAGATTCCCACACAGGACGGGAATGCCAGGGTCAAAGCCAGGACCATGATGGTGGCAGCCAGCACCACCCAGCCCCACCCGCCATCTGGAGCGGAGACTGCTGCCGTTACGGCCATGACGCCTCTGCCTTCACCTCCCTGTCCGCCGTGCTCGGAATCGTTGGACTCCTGAACCTTCCCGTCCTCCGTACCGTTGGCCTGCTCACAAGCGACGGAGGCCTCCGGGTGGAGGCGGCGCTCACTCGTCCCTCTGGTTCCATTTCTCTGAGTCATTTTCTGCTTGGACGTTCGGGCAAGGCTCCTGTGTCAGCTCCGCAGGGTGCGTGATTACTTTTGAGGCCCATGGCACTGTAACGGCAGCGACCTATAACAAAAAAAGAAAACAAACCATCGGGTTGTGTAGTACAGCTGAAGTGGCGAGTGTTGGGAGTCAGTCTGCCCGTCTTCTACTTTGTTCCTGGAAATGGATCTAAAACAATGTTGGGTCGCCATGAAATTTTGTACAGACATTCATGTTCCACAGAAGATGAGTCCTAATGACTTTAAGGATCTAGTGACTTTTCATGTAGCATCATCATCATCATCATCAGGTCACAATTTACTTTTCTCCAACACTTTGGTTTACGACCAAATACCTGCAAAGGTAAGGACATTCCCATCAGCCTCAGCGGTACTTTGTGCCGCTGAAAACAGCTGCTTGTTGCTGCTAGGGACTGATGAGCGCGCCGGGAGAGAACCAAACCAAAACAGTGAGCTGAAAGACACCTAAACGCTCTGTAGAGGTGATTTATCTGTGGGTTCATCACTATGAATGACACTTTTTCCCAGTACACATAGTAACTTACTATTTAGCAATTTAATACTGATTAGTTGCCCTACGAAACCGAGGGGAAATGTGCTCAAATCTTCTGGTGGCCATGTTTTGTACAAGCTGGAGGCGATCAGCTCAATCGCGCGCATACGCCACCGTGCATGCTGCCTGTTGCCGTAGCTCTGTCTCGTCATCTTACTTTTTCTACTGTAAGAAGTAAACCCACTTCATACCTTACACTTATTTAAATTTTACACTTATACCCGCTTGGTACTTAATCTGTATTATTATTTTTTGCTTAGCACTTCAATTCTTGTGTGCACTGATGTGACGGTGAGCTGCTGTTGCAAAGAGTTTCCCCTCGGGGATTAATAAAGTATTTTCTGATTCTGATTTAACTTTAACAAGGCTGTGCAAGTTACAGTGATCTAAACAAAGGCATTAATAAGGGTTCATGCATCCTAAAATGAAAGAAATGATCTAATCTTTTGCAATGTTCCTTAGTTGGCAGAGGGCGCATTTTATCTATGTTACCCTAAGATTTCTAGTCTCCTGTGCAGAATAACTCATTTCCTGTAGGTGCTTCGGGGCTAAACGGCCATCAATTCAGTTTTTAAATCAGCATTTAAAATCAGAAAGTGACATCCAGGACGTTATGCCTGCAGGTCAGACTGAGAGTGAGTTAACAAAGGAGGGGTCTGATGGGTTTAAGGAATCTGGCTGGCATGAGACTAACGTGCACTTGCGAAAACCCTTGCATGAAAAGCCCTCTGTGCAAGTGTTCCTGGCTCAATTTTCACAACAGCAAAACTGCAGCAGTGAAGTCACATCATAGTAATCACAAAGTCAGACTCTAGACTACATCATCTGCATTTACAGACCGTAATACTGTGTATTCAATAAATAAAATTGAAGGTTTTTTAAAGTCGTTCTTATTCTACGTCACTGCAAATGCTGACCGTTGAATCGATTGCCCTTTTTTTCTTCGTGGTATTTGTATAATCTGGTAGGAATGAACACTGCCGACTCTGTTCTGATGAAAATGAGTCAGCGTTAGGCAGAATTGTTTGGTAATCGCCATTTTATTTTCGAAATTAAACCATGGTTAGAATTCATAATGTTGTGATGTTCTGATAAAGTTACAGTGTGATATTGTGACGCGGGTGTTTTCGTGGCGTGCGCGATTTTGAGGCCAAAATCAGAGGTCTCGCCTGCAGTGGGACGAATTGTGCAAATTGAAACTCTGGTGTGTTAAGCTGATGTAATATGCCGCTATGCCGACCCCCAGCCTTCTTGGTTCCAGCCTCTGTTAGAACCTGGCTGCAGGGATTTGCTCCCATTCAGACACAAGAGCATTAGTGAGGTCCAGCACTGGTGTTGGGGGATCAGGTCTGGATCTGGATGGGGTTGAGCTCAGGGTTTTACGGGGCGGCGAAGGGGGGGGGGGGTTATGAACTGGAATATTTCTGGGATCGGACCAGTAACTTCCTGGAGTCTGCGCTGGTTGCCTGGGAACTAGTCCAGCACCATAAACCCCCATAAAACCACAGTTTGTTGTGTTTGCACTCTTTTCTTTTAACACATTAAACGAACCAGATACTTCAGATCAGATCAGATCAGAAATACTTTATTAATCCCGAGGGGAAACTCCTTGTAACAGCAGCTCAATATCACGTCAGTGCACACAAGAATGGAAGCACTAAGCAAAAAGAAAAAATATAATACACTATAATACAGGTGGGTATAACTATAAACTTAAAATGTAAAATGTAAATACTTGTTAATTAGTGAGCATTAAAAAGTTGCTGCTAGGCGGATTTTGTTGCCTTTGGACGGAGCCAGGCTAGCTGTTTCCCCCTGTTTCCAGTCTTTGTGCTAAGCTAAGCTAACCAGTAGCTGGCTCTAGCTTCATATTGCCCCGTACAGACACTAGGGTGGTATCAATCCCCTCACCTAACTCGCGGCAGGAAAGCAAATACGCACATTTCCCCAAGTGCCAAACCTTTCCTCTAAGAAAGGGGGTATAAAGGCTTTTTTTTTTTTTTTGAGTGCATCACACAGATTTTTTTTTTTTTTTGGTGTATTCCAGAAGTACATTCAGAACCAGCCTTAAGTGTTAAACCACTGTATTTAGTTTTTAGAAAATGAGATGCTTTTAGCTCTGTGACTCATGGGAGAGAAACAACCTAATGAAAAACAGCAAGTGTGTGGACAGGGCAGGGGTGTCTACATACTTTTGGCCATATAGTGTGTTGCCTGCTGTGTCCCGCACCTATTTCCTTCCCTTCATTTTGCTCTTACTATTTTACGAGTGTGTAATGGATCTGGGGGGGTTGTGGGGGGGGGTAAAGGCCTCACACATCTCAGCAATCTGTGACAGCAAGTCAGGACATCCTGTTTCTCTCTTTCACCTCTCGCGCGGCCATGTGCACACATCTCTTAAATGTTATTAAAAAAGGGGTGTCAGGGTGGAGGGAGGAGGGTGTTAGGAGAATGCTCTGCCCCCCCCCCCCCGTGATAAATAAAAGTGATGCTGAGCAGCTGTCGATCTTCAGCCTGTTTCACACGTGTGAACCAACAGCGCACATTTACGCTGTCCACATTTCCTACCGTACCAACACGTAGCCTTTGTGTGAGCTTCACCCGCGTGGAAACTCGGCATTGTCTCGGCTTGTTCACGTCTGAAAAGCCCACCCAAAGCACGGATTATCAGTCCGGACCCCACCACAGCCCCGTTAGATGTACTACGCGAAAGGTGTCGCTCCTTGAAATGCAACGCTGCCTCGTATTTCTTTTGAAGCGATTTAACGTCAATCTGTTCCGTGAATTTGTAAAAATTAAAAAAAAAATTAAAAAAATCACCTTTTTGCGTGTGTTGGTTGTTGTCTTCCAGTTTCCTGTCGGTCCCTCCGTCACACGCACGCACACGCGCGGTCGCCCCTCGATGACTGCCGGGGAGCGGCGGCAGCTGCCGTCCGGGTGTCGCCTCCTCGTCACGGAGCTCCAGCCTCCGCCCGCGGTGGGAGGAGACTGGACGTGGCCGCCCCGCGAGCCGAGGGGGTCGGATACGTGGGCTGCGCAGGCCCCTGCCCTGCTGCTGCACCGAGCAGGCGGCCAGGAGAGGCTGTCAAGCCAGCGTGCTGTACTGTGGTTACATGAGAGGGGGCAGTGGTGGGATGTAACTGAGGAGGCGTCATTTACTCAAGTGCTGTAGGCCTACTTAAGTACAAATTCGGTGTACTTACTCATTACTTGAGTATTTACATTTTATGCAACTTTATACCTCCACTACACTGCATCTCTGGGGCAAACATTGTACTTTTTACTCCACTGCATTCGTCTGACAGTACTTTTCAGATGACTATTTTCCATAGCTACCCTTCCTGTATCTCCAAATGTGGTGACTTTGAATGTCAGTTTTTCTGATAAACTCAAGGATGAAGTGTTTCCTTTATAACACCCCCCTCTTCAGCTGGAAAATGCATCATCACAAAGCTGAAAACAGGGCTGTTTTTCTGAGCCGCCTCTTGCAAAAGGCATCTCTTTTGTGGAACTGAAACGTGACAAAGGCCCGTACAGTAACTAGACACTGCTGATTTGTAAGAAAACATTGGGAAGCACCACTTTAATCTTAAACAATGCATTGTATTTTATAAACGTATGTTTTTTTTTTAAATGTGAAATGTAGTGGAGCAATTCCGTCTGAATTCTAGTGGAGTACAGCATAAAGTAGCATTAAATGGAAATACTCAAGTGAAGTACAAGTACCACAAAATTGTACTAAAGTGCAGTACTTGAGGAAATATACTTAGTTAACGTTACATAGAATAGCAGTAATAGTTTGATAGCTATTGAATACCATTCGCCACTGGCACAACAGACACTGGCAGGTTTTGGTTTGGTTTTCCTTTGTTTGGTCTGCCTTCATTATTTACTATTCCGTGTGATTGACCTTAAACTTTCACGGCTTTAACCTTCGCTACACTGTAAGCGATATAGGACACTCTCTAAATCTAAACTGAATCCCCAATAAACAGAAACAACAGTCAGCGAGCCACATTTTAAAACACAGACACATTTTATGATTAAAAACCAGACAGGGTTTTGTTAAAATTGTTACATGTAAAGAAACGACGTTGGTAGACAAACTTTTAAAAAATATAAAATAAATAAAAGTGAAACAAACGGACAAAATGTTTTTCGTCAGCTTCCAAACATTTCTCCACAGTCTCCATTGACAGTATTCACATTTGACATCAATACTGTTGATAAATGAGCACAAAGAGACGGTTAATAGAATAAATGATGACGTGTGCATGTTCACAAACGCATGCAGGTGTTTACGGATTAACTGGCAAAATGATTCACGAATTTAAAAAAAGAATAATCTTTCTTTTGTGTGTTGAGCTGCGGGTTGCTTAAATGGTTTACAAACCAAGGCTGGGGGTGGGTCGTCCGCAATCTGACCGCTTGCTTAATTTGTGCTGAAAAGCTAGCTATTCTTTCTCTACCGTTTAGTTAAACCGACATGACAACGATACAAAAACCACAATGAAACAGAACATGTGAGTAGAGAGAAATTGTCTAAGTTGTAGACCAACTGTTCCACACAAGAAATCTACACCTACGTAGTACGTACCACAGAGCCATGCCTTCCCTCTGCTCCCCCCCACCATGCATCACATACACTTTGCACTAACAGAGGTCAGACAAAATCCAGTACACAACACCATAATCTCAAGAACAACGCATGCTCTCATGTTTTCACACGATATATATATATATATTTTTTTTTTTTTGCAGATTTGTTAAAATTGCACATTATCTGTGGACTAACTGGTGCAGGTGGAAGTCAAAACTAATGGTCAAATGTTTGGTTTTTTTTGTTTTTTATGTGGTTTTAAAAAAATAAAAATAAAAATGGGTGCTTGATTCAAATTTTAAAAGATGCTCACACGGCAAAGTCAGCGGTTCCCAACCTTTTTGCCTGGTGACCGCTTCAAATTAAGCGGCCCCTCGTCACAGGTTGCACACGTCCACCGGTCGTGACAAGTTCAACCAAGTGTGCTTGTCTTATTAAATTACTGATTTGATTCCTCAAGAAGTAAAATGATCCGGTAACTCACAAGAAACCAGGTTAAGAGCCTAGTTTTGTACCATTTTACTCGAATGTGTTAGCAAATGCTGACGTTTTATTTGTTAGCACTAAACACAAAGTGTGGCTTAGGTGCATGGGATATGTCGTTAGTTTTAAAAAGGTATTTGGTCATAAACCAAAGTACTGGATCATTTAACATTTTGACCCGATGGTGGCGCTACGGTCAGCAGTCTGGGGACGGCGAATGTCGATACAAAACTTCATGGCACGTGATAGATGCTGAGATATTTCAGTCTGGACTTAAGTGGTGGACTGACCGACCAGCCATCAGGCATTGGCACACCCCAGGCTAATAACAAGACAAAGTCTACAGCTGTGCTCGCGGCTCTGTGAGGCTAGCCTTAGAGACTGCAGTGCTTGGAGCCAAATGCTAACACGCCCACATTGCTAACATGCTGATGTTTAGCAGGTGCAATGTTTACCATGTTCAGTTCACCATCTTGATTCAGCGTGTCAGCGTGCTAACAGTAGTACAGCAGAGGCTGATGGGAATGTCATTCGTTTTGCAGGTCTTTGGTCGTGAACCAAAGAATAGTTTTGGGAACCACTGAACTGTGCAACCGAGGCTATATTAAATTGGGCTCACAGCGGTGTAAAGAACGGTAAGTGCTTCAAAAGGTCGATTGCACACATCTAAAAATGAATAATTCGCGACGGCTCCAGCAAGCAACTCGAGAAAAAAAGAAGCCAAATGACGGCGAGTTGATAGTTAAGTCGGTTTCCCTTAAGAAGTGCACTGCTGGAGTTTTACTAAGATCAAAGCAGAGGAGGGAAACCCACTTGGACTGGTCTTCCTGCTGTCGATTGCTCCCTGCCCCCCCGGTTTGGTAGTGCTGTAAACACAATGCCAAACCACCGCCAGCGTTTACAGCAGATGTGGACACAATTCTGAACCTCCACGACTGTAAGGGGCTGTGGGTGGATTTACCTCAAAAGCAATGGCACAAAGAAAGCAGCTGGTAATCATGTTCAGCTTGTCAGTAAGTCTCATAACATTTAAAATAATGCAGGGGACAATGGATTTGTTTGGCTTGCCTCTCACTGAAACACTAACAATAGAAAACAAGCTAAAAACGGCATTATACATTATACCTCAGGTAGGTGCCTGCTGGCTTTTTTTTAAGGTACGAGAGGCACCTTACGATAAGGGGGGGGGCGGGGGGGGGACAACTGTGCACAACACAGGTCAAAGGCACAACACTGGACACAGACGGAGGGAAACAACACCCAAGGTGCGTTGCAAAGGCTCAGAGAACAACAAGGGAGACAAAGTGCTCCTCAATGAGACGTTTCGGGCACTCGCGACTCCCGAGTAGCAGAATAAAACTGCACAACACACAGTCGAGAGGAAAACAAAACAAAACTGAACAACGAGGAAGAAGTCACATCAAAGTTTGAGCTCCGAGGCCTGACTGAACACTGTCAGGGAGCATGACAACAGCAAAGGTAGTTTTTTTTTGTTGTTTTTTTTCTCCGTTAAATGCATTCTTTTAGTTCATGCTTGATATAACATAACTGCACCAAATATGTTCTTTGTACAAAGAATGGTCTATCAAAGTGATCAGTGCCGGTGATAAAGATCGGGCGCCCCGTAGCTTTTAGGGCCAGTGATGAAAATGCGAGTTCAGTCTGCACGACGGGCGACGACGAGACGTTTCAATTCTCCATCTGATATGTGGAAATATGGCTCAGACTTTACATTAAGTTGCTCGCATAACAAGGCTGCGTTTACACCAGTAACAGCATTATGTTCACGTCTGTCAACGCATGTACTTTTGTAGGGTGTAGCTGCAAAACGATTAGTCAATACATTGATTAGTCGATTGACAGGAAAAGTTTTTTAACCAAGAAAAAATGTAAGTTAAATAACTTTGGGTTGTTTTTTTTTTTTAACTGTTGGGCACCGTGGGCTCTAGGAATTTGCATTTGGCATTTTTAACTAGTTTCCAACATACATTTATAGACTAAACGATTAACTGAAAAATATACCATCACGGATAAAAAAAACAATCATTAGTTGCAGCCCTAAAGTTTGGCGACTGCCAGGCCCGCAACTAACGACGATTGCCGGTTGCTTTCTCAAGTAACCGATTAATAGTTTAGTCTGTAAAACGTCTGAAAACAGTGAAAGACGTCACATTTCCCCCGAGCCCATGAAAACGTCTTCAAATGTCTTGTTTTAATCAGATCAAAAACACTAAGCTATTCAATATACAGTGATTTAAAACAGAGAAGCGCAAAGACGCTTCTGCTTAAACTGTTGCAGATTAATCTTCTGTCAACCGACTAACCACTTTCAGCTCTGGTTACTTGCAGCCCTACAGTTTTGGTAAATGCACATTTCAAGTAGAAGCCAATTCAGTTTTACTTGCACAAATGTCATTGGAATCTCTAGCATATCACTTGTAAATAATTTGAAAGCACATACTTAATACACATACTATATTCTGCCTGATAATCATTCATTTGCACTATAAAATCAAGAGATGCGTGCAGCGATTCTGAACCTGGCTTGTGTATATGTGTTTCTATGTTGCCTCAATGTTATTACGAGTCTTAGAAACAGCACTGTCACGTAGCAACTTAATGTCACGTATATTTCAAGAGAAATATACTGTAGCCAAGTTGGTACCTATCTGCGGGCACAGAAAAACGTGTCACATAACATCTGAAACACAGGCTTCACTCTGAAGCGAGAGAAAACTCAAGACACTTCCCCTCCGGCACGCTCACTTACAGTACGTACATTTCTGTGATAACGTAGGCTCAGGGGTCTCGGGGCTGTAAGCGGGCTTTTCGGCTTCTGCCACGGTTGCTACAAGTGCTGCGGGACGTAAGACAACACAGTCATTTGGGTGTTAAGTTGAGGACTGGCAACAGAGGCAGCTGCAAAGTGAATGAGCATTGGCATGAGAGTAGCACGAGGCCGCGGGAGAGAGGGGTGCGTCAGGGTTTTGAGGCAGCACACAAACTGGCCACAGTCCAATCCCCGCCACGCCACACTTGCCTGGACAAATGGCAATGACAGTAGCTTTCCCCACCTCTAATTACAATTTTAAGATATGCAAGAGTTCAAAGTGGGATATCTAAGAGAAAACGTTTTGACAATATCTGGAAGGAACACATGCAGCTGAAAAACTGGTGATATTTCAGTCATGGACAAAAAGCAGAGAGGCACTGCATACACATACTCACATCCATGTTACCAGGTGGGAAACCTTCAGGAAAACTGGTTATGAAAAAATGATATTTTCTCCGTCATTTAAATAGTCTCACCCACCAGAATATGGAAATATATGACAACTATGGTACAGAAATCAATACTTACACCATTTGCATTCAGTTTTTCATATAATTTCATCATGTTGCCTATATAGACTCATATAGATTGCTCACATGCCTTGACAAATTGTACACCGGTGTAGTTTAGTCTTTTTAAGTCATTTGGGGGTTTTTTTGCGCGGGAATATCCCAGACAGACCAGATCGAGCCCAAATACCGGAAACATTAAGAGTAGGATGCTGATATTTTCCTGCTGCGCCGTCGCAGTGCCGAACCAAGACAGCGCATCTGTACGAAAGAACGTTTCTCACTCGTTTACGGTGTTTCTAAAGACGAGAGAGAGAGAGAGAGAGAGACAGCGAGAGAGAGAGCGAGAGCGAGAGAGAGCGAGAGAGAGAGACAGCGAGAGAGAGAGCGAGAGAGAGAGAGAGCGAGAGAGAGCGAGAGAGGAGGACACGCTGCATCGGGCCGGTTCAAACGGGGCGATCGGACTCTGCATCATGCTGCCTGCAACTGCTCCATCTCGCCCTCCACCTCCTGGCTCGGGGTGTTGGGCCGCCAGCCGCCTCCGACGTCAGCCGAGGAGTCTGGGAGTGCCGAGAGGCAGGCGGCGGGGCGTCGACGCTCGCTCCATTAACAGATTCAGGTAAAGAGACAGGCTCAGTCCGCGGAGTTTATTCCTTTATGTCCTTTGAGAGTCCTGAGGAGGTTTCTGCTAAGCCGACAGAGCCAAATGTACGAGAGAGAGGAAGTATCCTGTCTGTTGATAGCGATGATGATAACGATTTATAGTAGCTCTGTGCAGGGCGTCCATCCACTGACAATAACAAGGGGCGACAATCAGCACCGCAGTGACACTGACCACGAAAAAGCTGCTATGAGGAAAACCACTCACTTGTATTCCCTTTTAAACTCCCCCTGAAGTGTTCCACAGCCTGCGATGGAGGAGAAGAAATGAGAAGACAAGTGAAGGGTCGCGTCGCAGCACTGGAGGGGGGGGGGGGGGGGGGGCCGGGGGGGCCCCCCGCGGGGGAAGGCCGCCCCGGGGGGGGG